>JAODOY010000005.1:1062369-1091392 GCA_025399855.1 Forbesichthys papilliferus | reverse complement strand
GAGGGAGCACCCTATGGCATCGACTGGATTTCTATATTATCAATAATGTAGTTATCCGATTAATCGAAGAGATAATCAATGAATCAAAAAAATAATTAATAGATTAATCGACAAAAAAATAATAGTTTGGTACAGCACTACTCATATTGCCCATTAAACGCAGCAAACATCTAGGTCAAGAACGTTTTGAAAGTTTTCGAGGAAATGTGTCCTTCAGTCATGTGGACTTTAAAGCTAATGCTTTAAGTGTCTTTACAATGCCCTCGTTGTGGTATGAAAACATTCATATTGAGGATGCATGATGAACATTGGCACGTTTCCTCCATTTGTTTCGCTGCCGCTGCCCACGCATCCCAGTCCCAATGGACAGTAGTGTAAATTTCAAAATGGTGTCTGTGGCGAGCTATGGTTTCACTCTCTAGCGGTCTGTACATTGTCTCTGAACAAGATTAAAGAGGTGTTTTGTATTGCACACCTCAAGTGAAATGTAAAACTATTATAGATGAACAACTCTTTTTACCTTTAATGTAAGAGAAAGGTGTCCGTCATTGTATTTAGTGCACCTAAAAAATAAAAGCATCATGCTTCTTGGCAAATAAATACCAGAGAGGCTCAAATGTATATTGCACTTGCAATGCATGGCCTCACATTCACACATTGATACACCGATGATGTGTCAGCCATGCAAGGCGCCATCCAACCACCGGGAGCAGTTATGGTTAAGTGTCTTGCTCAGGGACACTCTGACACTTGGCCTAGCAGTCATCAGGATTCAAACCAGCAACTTTACCATTATCTGTCACCCTGCTATAGCCACTGTGTCTCTGCTGTTCTCAAACAGATGCACAGTGATCTCTTTCCTTTGCAGGGGAATAAAAGAAACAAGCCTCCAGCTCTGTCTGGCCTGGTCTAAAGGGAACTTGCATGCTGTGTTGTCACGTTCTGGTCCACTGATTCCCCAAACGGACCCCGCTGTCTTCATGCCAAGCACAAAACATACAAACACTCAGCCACCAGTCCACAAAGCAAGCGCTGGCAAAGAGGAAACAACAGTCGGACACAATCTGATAAAGCAGGTTGATCCACTGATGTCTATACTTTATAAGGTATGGTAAAAATATGGTCACCTCTGCTTATTAGTGTATACTGCTCTGCATTAAGTCATAGAAACACAGCTTGGAAGTTCTTATCCTAATAACCCACACACGGAGGGGCAGAATAGTCTAAGATGCAGTATAGTCTAGTGGTCTGGGCATATCAAAAGACTATATAGCATAGCAACATTTGCTCATGATAAAATATGGGGTTGCCATTTTTTGCCAATTGTAACAACTTCCTGATTTGTATTTGAGAAGGGCATCTGGTTTTAATAAAAGTGAATGCGTATTTACATGAAAACAACAACCTATGCATGTAATGTATGGCTGGAATCTGGAATCTCTTACCACTACTTGTGTTCAACATTTAAAGTTCTTTTTTGCTGAGCCAGCTGCTGTGACAGCAAATTCTGTAACAATTGGTCCATAACCATTACTAAAGCGGACTATTTTACCAGATAGCAGATATAGCTCACTTGCTGCTGTTTGAGCCTGAATAAAAATGAACAAGAAGCCGTCAACATCTACATTGTAGGGCTGAATGAAATATTGTGATTTTATGATGTACAACTCTATCACAGTTTAAGTATAGAGCATAAGGGCCATAGTATAAGCCAAGGATAAAATATAATACATTTTATTTAAAGCTCTTTTCAAAGCACCTAAGGCCACTACAGTTTAACATGCAGATAAAACGTAGAGTGAAAGTGATCAAATAAAATGAGAAATACCTATTGTATGGGTAGAACACTGCAGGACAGGGCCAATAAGTATAGGGCTATAAAATATGGGGAATACAATTCTTTCATGAGTTTCACTGCAATGAGCCACATGCAGTAACTGCCAGATGGACAGAGTTGCACTCAGATTGAAACACAGTATTTCATGTATAACGGCTGGCTCCACCGACACGCTCCGGCACTGAAAACAAACATGCATTATGTCACACAGTAAGAACAACACAGACCTAAATAACAACTGCATGTTGGGGGGTGGGGGGGTTTGGGAAGTTTTTTTTGTGATTAGAAAATAGCATTTGTTCAAAAAACAATTTGATCAGCCTCGGTGACTTGCTCCGGGACATTCCACCTCTTTGACCTCACCTATCTGCTCCTGGCATCCGCATACCAACATCCAATCAGTGCTGTAAAACACATGGAAGGGGAAATGGAGCAGGGTGAGAGGGCTAGCATCAATAACCAGCAGGGTAATTAATCCACAGATAGCTCTGCATCCCGCACCGTGGGGGGTCTGGGGAAGTTACCATAGCGATGTCCTGGTTGGAGCAGTCTTGCCTATTTTCCAACTGATTGCTCTCTCCCAGTCAAACGTCCAGGGTTTAAAGTGCAACGGGCAACTGGTGCGTCATCTGGCAGCACATTTAAACGCGAGGGGATAAGATTAATGGTTGGGATTAGCAGATCTATGTAAGGACCTCAGAAGTGTGCATTGTAATTACTGCCACAGCCAGGACTAAGCTAACTCTCTTCTGCTGCTTCTCGGCTGCCAGTAGAAGGAAGGAAGGAAGGAAGGAAGCCAAAGGAATACCAACACAGATACAGCAAAGTAAGGCACTTCAATGGAGCAAAAATAGAATGGTTCTGGTCTCTTAAGTGGCCATGTTGCACCACCTGAAACAGTTTGCTGCAGAAATACCCTTGTGGCCTCAGATTGTTAGTAGGAACTACGTAGGATTAATGGAATACTGTATACTAAAAATACCCAAATACCTATTAAACCCTTCGCCCTCCCCCAGAGATAAATAATGAGAAATATCATGGTGAAATTCGTGGACCTTTCTATTGACATTCACAGATACAAAATGAGGATCTCCCTTTTAACCATGTTGTCAGCACAAGGCAGGTGCCATGGTTCCGGGGACCGGCACTATTTTTTTAGCCCGGTGAAGGAGGCACGGAGGGAGTAGAGGGCCTTTGGAGTTGACAGCACGTCTCAATAAAAGGACAGATAGCGACTTTCACACAACCGATAACATGGCTCATTACGGTGCAATCCAGCAGTCCGTGATGGATCCAAAGCCCTTGGCGATGGGGCCCTTCAGAGAGACAAGCTGCCACAGACAACACTAAAGGAGTTGAAGGCAGCGCTCATCCGCATCCAGCCTATTTGTGCTATAACTTCATGCTGCAGCAACACCATGCTAAACAGTTCCTCCGACAAATAAATAAAACATATCTAGCATACATTTACAGAAAACAAAATGACAATTATACTCAACATGTCGAAAGAATTTCTTGAGGACAATTGCTAATAATATAAAGTATAAATTATCAGTCAGTTGGCTAGTGAGAAGTAAAAATCAATCTGGGAACTGGCTGAAATGTAAACAGGATATTCATTTCATTTCCTGATTTTGCAAGCTCCGCCTCTACAAATAAAATTGCTTTTCATTTCTGTCTGTCTGGAACTATCGATTAAAACACAACCCAAACAATCTGTAAGTAGAACAACTACACCAGTCAATCAGAATCCAGGTGGGTAGTTAATCTGCTGTAAAACATCAATTTAATGCCTGTGTTCGGAAAGCACTTCAACACTGCGTCAGTGGTTAATGTAATTTAATACTGTCCTCTACGCATGAACAGACCAACCGACTCTGACGCATTCTTACATACACACACCAACCACAAGCAATGTATAGTAGCTGTGCCTTTAACTGTCCATGATGACAACCTTGGCAATTGAATACTTGGCTGAGCATTCACTGCGCTCCCTACATTATTCAACAGCTCGGCTTTTAAATGAAATGCAAAGGCTTTCTTGATGGCTCTATCTTTCCCTCGTGTGACTATAGCTACATTATGCCACCACCCCTTCCTGCAAACACACAGGTCTTCAATTATCCATCATTACTTTCTTCTTGAGCCAATTCTAATGCTGTTGTCAGATCTATGGGTGCATATTGTGTGAGAAATGCAATGTATAGGACTGTGTACAAGAAGTTATCACCCCGTTAGAAGATTCAAGTAGTGAAGTGTTTAGCTGTATAGCACACAATAGGCCTCATGTGTATGTTAGCAAACGAGCACCAGACTGCCGTGCCATCACATTTTACATTGGATCTACTAAACTTGCGGCTGGTAACGTACTGTAATCTCTAATCTTGGAGTAGACGTGGCGAGTAGTCTGTTAGTCTTATCGTAAAGTTGCGGCGCCCGAATGCAATGGAACAGCAAACTCAGAAAAGGAAAACAAGTTTAACAATCATGAAGTAGACCTATATATAAATAACATATTTGTTTATATGTATCATCAAACCTAGAGATAACGGGTGTAATTCTAACCTAAAATATTTATGTTTGGGTGACTATAACATTTTAATGAAAGAAGTGGAATAAAGATTTATTTTAACACCAAATCCTTCAGGACGTCGCTCCATGACCTGTGTCTTCTTCTGGCTCAGATTAATCTTGCCGTTGCTTGCCTCCCCTATTCAAAGAAACGCGCTAACTGGGATAACAGTTAACATTCAACAGAAAAGGTGATCATTCTCTTCTTACGCATCTCCTCCCATTTGTTTGCGCTCTGTAACACGCCCAATCTCCCCATGACCCTCCCATGACTGCATATGCATGACTCGGAAAGCACGATCCTGTGTTCCTTAGCCTAGCGTTTTAGACGTTCGTACATACAACGCCATGTTTTTAGGCGCAAAGTGCAATGAAATGATGCCTAAAATAGCCGCTAACACGTTTGTACATACCCAATGTGTTTGTGTGTTTGAGAGATCTGAAGAGTTAAATTAAAGCAGATTATTCCCGTTGCCACACCCTTTTCTACATCTCATGTTGAGGAGGGGGTCCCATAAGTGGGTCAGGGACATAAACCTGTTCAAACACAAACTGGATGTTCTACGTTGCATTTTTAGACAAGATCTAACATGACACCAGAGATGCAACTCCACACTGAAATATGGATGCACTGGGAGGAACTCTGTATTTCCAGCAGCCAGGAATGCCATGTATTGTGTGTGTGTGTGTGGGCATGCATGCTGGGGGTGTGGTCAAGGGAAAGGAGAACCATAAGGAGAAGATACAGCTAAGTGGATCAGTTGACTATGTAGAGAGATACAAACAACAAACTACAGCACATTCTCAAATAAGCTGTACTCAATGTGTTGAATAGTGTAGTGTTGCATAAGACAATCATTTCAGACACACAAGTTTCATCTGAAGGGAAAGAATGGGCTTTGCATGTACTCACATAATAAACTCTGGACTATTTAACCTGTGAACGGTGTCACATCATTGCCTAGGGAGTCTCTACAGACAGACCTCAAGTCATAGTAATGTTTGTGTGACATTTAGCGAGAATGTAAAGAGTAAACAGACATGTTAACATTGTCATGAATGTTTAGGTATGTTAAGGTATGAGAGGAGTGAGAATGGTGTGAGAATAAGAGCTGTAGGGGAAGAAGTAGAGATGAATGTGAGCCACACAAGTGTAGCTCCAGCCACACATTTCCAGAATTGTGAGAGCCAGTGGCATGAGGGATGAAAGTGTGAGGAAAATGTCTCAACGTTTAAGCCTGTACAACTATGCTTTTAGTTATTAAAACCAAATATGACGCCAGAGTGAAATCTGTCCCAGCCGGGACTTAAACCTCACTCTCCCATGTAAAAGAGAACCACATTACAAGGTCTCCACCAGAAAGTTATTATAGATAGCAATAGATTGCATGTATTGAAGTATTTGAGAGGAAGATTTACATAATTTATGGCTGCAGCACAACTGTCGTTACATATGGTTATGAGTTATGACATAGACTAGTCAACTGATCTGATCACTGGTCAACAACACACGCCAAACAAATGTCTAAAGCAAGCCAAGGTAATGAAAACTATAGGAAGTCATAACTTAATATTATCTTAAAATAAAACAATGTAGGCTGACTTACCCTGTTATGTAAGGATATTGCTATTCCTGTAGTCTAGCTTACATACTGTACATCTTTGTCGTTCACGTAAATTGTCAAGATCGTGAATTGAGACTGGTGGAATTATAAGATAGGCTTAATGTAGCTCTCAAAATCATTTTGTAGTTCTGTCTGTTTCTCTCTGATATTGGAGAACTATAATTTGAGAAATGTGCTATTATTTCCTTTGGAATATTACAGGGCATGCCTATAGCAACAACCAAGGAGGGTGGGGCATTAAATAGTGGACTATAGTGGACTTGCCAAAGCTGGTAGCCTTATGATGGTCATCAAAGTAGGCAAATAAACAAATGCAACTCAAGTTGCTACGTCTGATGTAGCATACATCGGGTTTTTAAAAAAAAAAAAAAACAACTTAATCTCAAAAGTGGGATGGAGGATTTTGTTCTTTACGAAACTGTATGGGGATGTATCCCCCCCGTTCCCCCAACTCCATCACCTACTGCGCCCCTGGTGAGAGCAAACAACAGTACAGTTGCATCATAGTACTTTTACCACAGCAATATACTGCCAACTCAGTATATTGCCTATAAAAACTGTTTTGGTTTCTGAATCATGTAGAATACATTAATATAAACATTAGTATTTATTCACACTGTTTTGTTAATCAGTATGATTTCCTTTGAACAATGTAAGAAAAAATGATTTACACTAAGCAATCATATTTCTCACTAGAATACACTGAAGATACAAGTAATACTGTAAGTTAGCACAAAGACTTGGGTACATTTCTACATTGTGTTTAATAAATAAATGTATGTTACCAAATGTCCAACACAACACTGTATGTTCATATTATATATCACCACTTAAGTAAGAAGTTGTGACAGATTAATCAGGTACCCATGGTCTTATCTAATATATTTAATGTCTCTTTAATCATCATATTAGATTGCTCTACCGTGAAATGCTGCTATGATCAATGTTCCACATTGTAAAAACACAGTTGACTAATAGTACGTATAGCACTGCCATCCATTGCTGTAACAGTAGCATGTGAGAGTCCATAGGGGCAGTACGTACAGTACCAGGACTGTGGATTTATTTAATATGTATTATATACAGAAAAATACTTTATATGCATTCTATATGTATCAAGAATGCTCAGTGCAACAAATGTGCTGTGGACAAAATGACAGTGTATTGTATACATTCCTATATTGAAATAACTTTAAAAGTGAGATAATTAAAGGTACAGCTGAAGAAGGAACAGTACTTTCTATATTAATATCTGCCAGATACAAACAAACTTGTTTTGAACTTCAGCTGCTGCAGCAAAATATAAATGTTTATTATTTGTTTTACATCTATATGCTTTGGGAGAACAACAATGGGTGCAAATTATTTCAACATGATATTTAATATTTAATAAATGTGTGCAGTCATAAAACATGAAGTGACTATTTAATTATACGCCAGTGCATTTGATGAATAGCAATGCGGCCCATGCGGCTAATCTCACATTTAACAATGAAATCAATAGTTGCATTAATCAAGTGCTAGCGAGTCATTACTACAGAGTGGGAGATATAAATGCTGAAACAATACAGCCAGGAGAACATTGTCCAGGTACACAGGGATATGCACCATGCAGTCAGTGGAAGGACCGTGTGGCCCTGGGGTGAGGTAGTACAGATAAATACAACAGGGAATCCACGCCCGTAAAAAGGTCCTCATAGTTACTACAGGAGAGTCCACCTAATTATTTGATCCCAAACCATATTTTGATTCCAAAAAATAATATATGTCAGAAAATACACATTAACATACATACAGTATGTATACATACAGTAATAGATAAGCTATACAGTATTTGAATCTGTCAGGAGGGTTCCTTATTTTAAAAAACGTAGCATTGTATACAGTACACCGTTATACAGCACTGTTATGCATGGAACTATATCATTCCCTATCCTATTATTGTTTGCCCAATTTAATAAGCAACACATTTGTATGAAATAGGGGTTCCCTCTTCATGTTTCTATCAGCCAAGAGATCTTGGCCTAAAACATTTTGAAGACCTCTGGCTTAGTTGCATAAGATTAGCATGGAAATGGTGTTAACTTGTATGGTATTGGACTTCCTTAGCACAATGCTCTTTAGCAAATGTGCTTTACTTGTCAGTACAGCAAACAAACAGGACAAGAGGATAGAAATATCTGGCTATTATAGATGTACAGAAATACATATAATGTACGTTCTTTCATAACTTTTTAATTTTTTAAAATTAATTTATTATTAAACATCAAACAATACAATGATTCAGTATACAAATGAATGTATACAAACAGAACAGAAACAAGAGCCAGGGGTACAGCACCTTACAAGAACATATAAAGTGTACACATATTAATGGTTTTGATAGCCTTTTTGTTAGTCGAGGTAGAAATCATATTAGAAAAACTACAAAGGTGTTTTTTTACTGCTAAATTTACATTTATGTATGAAATATTTTGCTAACAACTAAATCAAATTCACTATAAAAAAGCATTTGACCTCTTTTCTTGGGATATCAAAGAAACCAAACACCACACATTCTTTCATAACTGACATGTATCTCTTCAGGCATGGACAGACCCCAGTGGTGATCCGTGGTACTAAATGCACAGGCTACTGTATTGTAATTACAGTAATTAATTACTATTCTAGGAACACTTGATCTTCAGTATGTCATGTAAAGATAAACTAAGTCTCATAACAATAATTATTATACAATATAAAGTATAGAGTAAAATATTTCCCCATACTGTCCTTTGTTATAATTGTTTAAAATGTAAATAATCATGGTTATCAATTGTTTCTCATCAGTTATTTTCATCAAATTACAATGGATAGATATCAGTGATTTTTATCCCCCACACATTTGCTGTGGCTTAAAAGCAGAACAATAGCCCATTCCTGGCCAGTCATTCTTGGCCAGACCTGACTGGGCAAAAAAATGCAATTTTCCCTAGGATAATGTAAATAAACTAATGATTAAAAAATAAATCTTATTCATCCTCCCACACCTATATGGGAACACAAACATATGGCAGGAGATATAGCTTCTATCTTCAAATATCTCCAAAAATAGCCTAATGTATGAAATGTCAGATTAGCTCAAATTCTCAGCAGCCACCCTTCAAAAGGCTAAATAAATGGATGTGATATGCACAGTTTGTCTATGGTATTTATAAATCTCCTTCTACAAGCAGCCCACCCCTGTATTGCAGATTTACATTTTTATGAGTTTTAACATAATCTGGAACATCAGATATCTGAGATGCCGTAACAGCAGATGTAGGCCAGCCATCACACATTTTCAAAGTAATTGGATATTAATCTAGCAAAGACCCTATCTTGGTTTTCATGCAGCAAGGTAGGCTGTAATTCAACCTCTCTTATAGAGAAGTGCTAAAATGAGCCTACGCTTATTTTACCCTGTACTTTCAGTGGTGTGTTCCAGATGGGACAGGAGGGCAGTATTCATTGATATTTAAACATATTGTTATATATCTTACAATGTATATCCATAAACAATTATCATACAATTAAATAAAAGAAATAAAGTTCAGTTGGTGGTTTCCTCAGACAATAATTTGTCATACAACCTCCATGTTGAATTAAATACCCCACATCAAATAGAGATGTGAAATACGGACTTATAATGTGAAGGCCGATAATGAGGACTGCCCAGAGAGAATGTACCACATCATAAGGCCATGTCCTCTAAAGGCGGGTGGCATCACAGCTTTGCCCTAATCCCTCTGCCCGTCAAAAAGACACATTTTCCTAATTGCCTTTTAACTTATATGACATTGGCACCTACAGTACCGTATAAGTGAAATGATCACGATGCAATTTGGATAATAGAGAGGGGGGAAGGGGTTCTCTTCTGTGATAGGCTGGCTGCTGAGCTAATTAATTACTGTATATTGCTGAGGATGGCACCAGGGAGCTGAGAGCTCAAGTAGGGACCCAAGGATAGGGGCTCCCGTGGGGGTAAGATACAGAGGCATTAGCCTACTCTTCCAAGGTTTAACCGTAATATGTTCTTAGCTCAAATGAAGGAAATGAATCCTGAAGAGGCTGTTGGACTGGTTCAATACTGATGTGGTGACATTTGGATCGGCTGTGCCATTAGGTCGGCCTTTTGTGGAGGACAGTGGTGAGAGTTACCTGTGCCGTAATATTATGCAGTATTGTTTTGTTGGTCGAATTACCATCTTGCTGACTAAATAAAATGACAGTTACTGTAGTAAGATTATGGTTTTAACATAATTTTGGTTCATGACTGAGAAGTGGGGATTATCACTCAGAGCCCCTGACCTGAAATGTATCTGGTTTGGCAAGTCTCTTAGTTTAATCTGTGCCAAACAGTATAGGAAAAGTCTAGTTGGCTGGTTTATATTAAGGCTTTGTGAAGTACATGTTGATCCAGGGTACAGTATCTTTCCAAAACATCTATAGGGCTTTGACTACTGATACCAAATATAAATAGCACAAAAACAATTAAGAAGTGTAGACATCATTAAGGCTGATAGCAAAGTATTACAAACAGTTGGGATAATAAAAGTCATCAAACAAAATGTCTCAGTATTCCATTATTTTGTTATATGTGGCATGGGGTCAGCCATCTATGGTTTGCCCTTCTGCAGATAATGATTAGTATAATTGGACAGGTCAGGCCTTATGAGAGTTCAACCCCTTGGGATCTACAAGATGAACGCTTCCATTGTATATGGATATTGCTAGAAAACAGGCCTGATTTGAGTAAGTCATGGTGTGATTTTATCTAATCTAGCGATGAATACATTGAGGTTTCCTAAGGATTATTAAAATAAAAATCATAGCAAAAAAATTATATAATTGCAAATAGATCGGTTTTCATTCAAGGCAGTGGGCTGAACAACTGAATAATTACATTAAGGCCACAATATACTTGCTATTTTGCAATGCGTACACGTAGAAAAGTGGCTGCGTCGCAAAAGGAATTGTTCATATACTTGACTGCGTACCATGCGTGTGCTTGGAGGATTTAAAATATATCATCCCTGGCTGAAACCAGAATAATTTCCTTGACTACCTTCAAATTTCCACAACAATAACCAACATGTCAAAATGTGGAGCCATCATATAGATGTTAGGTAATTACAGACTAGCTCTACAAACTTATTCTTGAAACTTTCTGCCATTGCTGTTCTTTGTTTAAAATCTGTTGATCTGCCTGTCCGATCCTGATACTGCCCCTACGTTCATGTGCTGAATTGCATCATGCGTACGCATAGAGCTAATTTCCGAGGACGCGCACAAACTTTGCTCTAAAGGAACGCAGGATACGCATATGGTAGTCATCTTGCGTTTGCATACGCGTAATTAAAATCAAGTATATCGCAGGCTTTAGATTCATTAGACAGATATAGCATCCCAGATGGTCAGGGTGGGAATGACCAATCTGTCATATTTAACCCTGTAAGACACATTTTAGTTTAAAGAAAACATCACTTAGCACTCCAAAAAACACATTAGCAAATTTGTATTTTTATTTTTAAGACTACATTTACATTTGTTAATATAATAACAGCATTGGAAAAGCAGCAGGAAAATGAAAACCATGCAAATGCAACATGCATTACAATTGAAAACTAGCATGATTAGCTTCAGTAACCGTGAGAGTGAGAAATCAGCCTTTCTCATGTGTACTCAATACAGTTTTCCTTATTTGTCCCTATGGCAACTGCTTGTCTACTTATCCTAATCACGACAAGTTACAGTAACCTTGATATGAAACACTGGCCAAGGGGGGCGATCACACGTTTGTCATCTTCTGAAGACAGACATGGTTTCTAATAATAGCCACAATAAGACATCACTGTCTGAATATTATGGGTTTCTTGAGATAAGTGATGATCTTAGCAAGGCATGTAAGAAAAAAAAAAGGTTTAGCTTATAGCAAAATACAACAAATATAAGGATAATTGAAAATAGTGAAACATTCAAGTCTATTTATAAGGTTCTTTATCACATTTTTCTATATAATATTCACATACTGTATAAGAGTATAGTAGTAATAATAATAGTGAAATCCATTAAAAACATCCATGAGGTTGAATGTTGTTGCACTGACAATGACATGTTTACTTTGACCTTTACATTACCCCAAGCTGTGGGAAATCCCAAACAATGATATTGATTTTTTTTTCTCTGTTTGTGTGGCCATATTAAGAAAGCATTTTTGAATGATATAGATCAGCACAACGTTCCATAACAAAGACATCCCCTGCGCCAAATCCACACCTTTGCATACAACACATCACAGCTTTAATGAGCTTTAATGAGCACAAACACAACGTCTCCCAGCACTCAAATCAATCAGAGCAAAGCCTGTGATCCGTGAAAGGTGCCAGGCACGGTAATCCTTTAATATTCCTCCCATTAGCCTTTTATCTGATAAAGCTCTGCTTTGACATTATCAATAATGATTAGCTGGGCAAAAAAGGTTTCTTATAATTATATTATTATTGTTATATTATAACTGCTTGCATAATGAGGAGAACAGAACTAGTAGAATATAGACAGAGATTGTAAGATAATACACTTTTTGTCAAATTCAGCTAATATCGCCTCATGGTGCGCTAGATGCCTGTTCTGTGTGTGTACTGAAATAATGATCTGGTGTTTCTACACAGCCCTGTCTCTGTAAATGGGAACACAAACAAAGTGGTGCAGACCATGCCTCACAACAATATCCCAGCCTTGGCATTGAAGGGAAAGGTGTTATGATCAAGTTAAAATTTCAACAATTTTTCTCCAGAATGACTTACTATACCTATATGTGGGAGAAATCCTAGAAATGTATAGCCAGACCAAGGATGCAGAATTACAGTGACAACTGGAGCTGCATGAATCAGTTTGTGAAATATTTCAACAGGACTAAGGACCACCGAGATGGCGAATCGACTGCTCAGGGATATTGAGTTTTATGGGAGCATTTTGTTGGGGGTCACTGAACACATTTAAACCAGCTTTGACCATGGCGGTAAAAGACTGAGATAACCTGGTGTCTTCTTACCGAGCCCCTGGGAAAGCTAATATGACCAAAGAACCATGAGGTTTCATCTCACCTCGGACCCTGACTAGCCTCCAGTGGCCCTGCCCCTTACATTAAACAATCTGTAAGCCTATTAAATGTAGACAACCAGCCAATGAAGAGATCAGTCACAGAAAGACCATTGGCTCATGTTGACATTCCTGTATAACCACCACAAATCGTATTTGAAAACGCCACCTCATAGACAAATTTACAGATTTTATTTACAGTATAGCATGTCAGAGCTTGATTGTATGTTGGATTCCTTACAATATATCAAAAGGGAATGATCAAGTTGGGATATTTAGCATATTCTGAGTTTGATATGATAAGTAAAGACTCATAGTCCAGTGGAACAAATACTAAACTGCTTCAAAGTACTGCATGGTGACTGTCATTCAAAATGCACATTGACTTTTTGTAAAGTCATCAAACCATATTGAAATGCAAGCCAGTGTTCGGTGAACCAAACAGCAGTGATGCAATCGTGTAATTTGATCGTGTGTACTTGGAATTGGAACGTTGGATTCCATCCAATTTATTATGGAAATTTAGTACATAAATGCAGTAAAACTGTTTGTTGTCCAGATATATGACACAATGAATGTGCATGTTCCACTTTAATTAAATCAAGCCCTTGAGCCCATCTATTTCTCAGATGGCAAGATAACTGGCCTAATGTCTACAACCATTTTCCCAACTTACACTATGTAATCACTCTCATTAAAATGTTTGGTTCTGATTAATTCCTATAAAATCACTTGAAGCACCCTATAGATAAGGGAAAAAAACACATTGCATTTTCATAAAAGGTGTTAATGGATGTTTTACTGAATAAATCATAGGGGAGAGCGGGCATGGATGAAACGGGATGAGCCCATATAAGTCACATATCAGTAGATGCAGCACGCAAACATGATCATATATACACATGATCACGTGGAATCGGAATACTTTTGCTGAGTTTTACACTAAAAGCTGTTTTAGGTAATCGAAATTAAATTCACACAAGTGGTACATTTTGTTGAATGACACATTGTGTTTATTAGTTCATGTGTCATTGTAATAATCATTTGATAGTTTATTATGTTCTTTAACACATCCCGAAGTTTGACGTGTCAGAGTTTATCAGTATAGAAGCAATTGAGGTTTAACTGTCAGGAATCCCTGTCAGGACAAATGTTTAATTTGACCCTCTATGGACTAACAATGAACATTTCTTAAGCTCCGCAGCTAATGCGGTCATGCTGCATGTGTTACGGCATTCATTAAAACATGTGTCATAGTGAATTAACATAACTAGTTAGGGTGAGAACAACAGAGAGGTCTGATTGTCCCTGATCTATCCTATCTTAAATGCCTACATAAGATCATCACTGCTATTATAGGAATGCTAAATGTGCAGCAAAAACATTTTATAGTCTATTAATAATAACAATAATAATAATAATAATTAACTGTAAATAACCCAATATAGTTTGAAGCAATAATTTGTAGTAATGGGCTGATCAAGGATAGTCTGAACGAAAAATCTAAATAATAATAATTCATTATGTTCCTAAAAATGTTTTTCAATAATATTATAAGATAAAGGACATCATATATTTGCAGTTACATATTAAGAGATATATTGTCAGACATTATCAGTAAATACAACAGTAGTATAAACAATGTATTCAAGTTTACACTGTAGCGTTTCATCCATCCCTCCCCAGGGTTTCCTTTGTCCCTACTGACGTGAATGAATGAAACAAAGTGTGACTTGAATTTTAAGTTTAATTATACTAAAGCTGTTTTTACAAAATAGCACCCATTATTTATAGAGTGCATATGTGAGTTGTTGATCACAACAAATATGTATTTATGTCTGTATCATTATCTTTAAAAATTACGTTGATCTGAAAAGTGTTTAATTTGTCCCCGCTCTCCCCAGATCTATTTAGAAAACTAGAGAGAGAGAGAGTATGTGTAGTAGTGAGAACTATCTCTCTGTGAGGCCATAAGGTACGCTCTGTGGGAACTGTGACTCCAAAACAGAGGCAGGTAAAAGGCAAGTGATGGCAGTAATGAAAGAAATGCAATAATAATGCAATAATGCAGGTGGGGTGACTCAGCTACACCTCTGGCACCCGGTGTGTTCTGCTACGTAGCAAGCAGCTGACCTGGTTTCTCTTCTGCTACACTTTACGTTTTCTTTCATGCTACCGCAAACAAGCAGTGGCCGTGGCGCTGGCCATCAATAATAAATACACAGTTACTGTTGCCACAAGCCTCTGAGCTGTAGAGGCCGAGATGGAGGCTTATTAAAGTCCCTCTCCTCTGTTATTGTTTTGCACTGGAAGAGAGCTGCTCTTATGAAAAATAGGACAACAGTGAAGTATACAGTAGCAGCACAGCTCACCACAATGCCAGCGACAGGTGCGACTAAATTGCCCAGCGTCTTCGGTTTGAGAACTCAGAAGGGAAGGTGAATCTCCTCTGTGCACGGCTTTTCATGTGGCTGTGCCAACGTCGTCCGTTAGCCAGGGAGTTTGTCAGGGTGAGACGACACAGGACCCAGCGAGGGGGTGCACAGCGCTCACCTGTGGTTTCAGCAGCACAGCTGGCATACTGGGGGAATGGGGTGGGGACGGCTTTTAGTGAGGGACAATTCTACTCTGGTCATAATGACCTGGGATGTCCGTGTGATGACTCCGCTTATTAGACAGTAGGGTTTATCAGCAGTAATAGCTTATTATCCATTAGAGGGCTATAGCTACAGTACCTATAGACTACAGTACACTAAGCTAGCACTATAGATTATATAGTAATAGTGTATTATACTGTAGAGGGCTGTATCTATAATATTATACACTAGACTACAGTACAATAGACAATTAGTAAATAGCTTATAGGGCTGTATCTACAGTATTGTATTTTACGGTAGATGGCTGTATCTACAGTATCTTATTTTACGGTAGAGGGCTGTATCTACAGTAGCTTGTTATACTAGAGGGCTGTATCTACAGTAGTTTATTTTATGGGAGAGGGCTGTATCTACAGTAGTTTATTTTATGGTAGAGGGATATATCTACAGTAGCTTGTCATACTAGAGGGCTGCATCTAGAGTATTGTTAATTATATATCTACAGTATATTATTGTATTGTAGAGATCTGTATTTATCTTATTATACACTAGACTACATTATAATAAGCTATGTCTATAGCTTCTATAGTAGTAGTTTGTTATATTGTAGAGGGCTGTATCTACAGTAGAGTATTGTAGAGGGCTGTATCTATAGTATTAGTCACATATTATATATTGTAGACAGATATACCTATTTTAGTCTTATTATACTGCAGACAGGTTCTGTGACTGTGAGAATGGTCTTTATTTGAAATGTGGGTGTGAGCATGTCTTGGTGTGAAGGTGTTTGTGAGTAGTTGAGCATGTTTGAGGGGTCACCCATGCATCTAGTCATGCTCTTGCTGTGTTATCACTCCCATGTAAGAAACACGAGGCAACATGAGACAAACACTTTCTCCCAGCGCTGTAATAACTTCCCCCTCTATCAGTCAAAATCTCTCTCTCTCTCTCTCTCTCTCTCTCTCTCTCTGTCTGTCTGTCTCGCTCGGTTCATGGCTCACTACAGCTTATCCCCCTCAAGGGGAGAATTACTGGGACGGACAACGGGATTGATTGAGCCGCGCCACCATTTGATGTTTATTTCAGCTCAAATTAAAGTGTTGTGTCCTAGCCTAAAACACACTAGCCTAAACACTAGCCTAAAACTAAACTGAATCTCATGAGAGCAGGACGGTCTCGCGAGCTTCAGTTTGATTTTGCTGTGAGAATCAGTCTGGATAGCCTAGAAATCATTTCAAATGTGTCAAATGTGAGTAGCAACTGAACTTACCAATCAGCGTAGTGTTGATAGCTATACGGGCATGGTTTAGATGCGTGCCGTGTTTTAGGTTTACCAGATGGTGAATTCATCCAATCAACTGCAAAGTCTTTTTTTGGTAGTAGCTGCTCTTTACCAACAGTTTACAAACAGTATCAATGTGCGACTCCCTAGATTTAGTTGTGACAACAATTAACATGGCATGGGAGTAACCATATCCACAGTGATGCATTGGAATATCACGCCACACCTTCAAATGCTCCCAACGTTTCAGTCAGACCACCAAGAAGGCCTTGAAACTAATATGCAGGTAACACTGTAACACATTCCTCCCACACACACATAGTTGTGACATACACACTGTTGTGACATACATTTAACACCACACGCCTGTAAGTGATGAATGGCATGCCAACTCCCTATTGCGGAGCAGCAAGATTCACAGAGAGGTTGGGGAAGTCAGGTGGGGAATGAAGCACACAGTAGAGCAGAGGTCTTCAACAGGGGGTCCTCCAAATGGTTTGATCCCAAACTTATTTTCTTTTAAAAATGTAAATGTCAGAAAATATACATTAGCATAAATACAAAATCAAGATGATCAAAGATCACGGGTACAAGCGGCTTAAATGGGTTTTCTCAGGAGGGTGGCTGGCTTCTCCCTTAGAGATAGGATGAGAAGCTCAGCTATCCGTGAGGAACTTGGAGTAGAGCCGCTACTCCTTTGCGCTGCGGATCCCCCAGTCAGAGCTTGCTAATGTGACTTGGGAAAGATTTTTGGGGTCCCCTGCTGGAGCTGCTGTTTCCGTGACCCGACTCTGGATAAGTTGGAGAAGATGGATGGATGGATGGATGGGTTTGAATCTCAAGCTGTGCTGGCTCTGTCTGTTGCCATCTTGGCTATTCATGGGATACATGTATATATTTCAAACTGATGAGTTACATAAAAAGTCACCCCCTGTACAGTTGTCATGAATAGGGATAGAGACTAAAGCCGTTTTTTGTAAACGTGCATATTTCTGTAAAGTTGGGCACTTTAACTTGGGGATTGACTTGCTTTTGGAACCAGCCTCATGTGGCTATTCGAGGAACTGCATATTTTGGCTCTCCCACATTGGATTTATTTCTCAGTACTAGATGTTCCATGCTCACCATCATTGTAATACACGTACATACTGTATGTGTGCAATAATACATGCAAACACGTACAGGGACAGTTCTAGAGGCAGCCTGAGCCCAGTATTGACTCTGTTGCATTGAGACATTATCAATGTTCATTGGGTTTTTGTGCACATATTTATCTTAACTTTCTGACAAACACTGTGAGAATGGTCTTTCTTTTAAATCAATTTGTCAGAGAACAGATCTTTCCATACAGTTAGATCTGAAACATTCAGTTTGATGTATTTAGCTTGCTCCCTGTGCACTTTCATCCTGGGAAACACAATTTAGCTCACATTTACTATTACACTAGTTACTATTACACTATTACACAATGCAAAACAAAAAAATGTAAATTAAAATAAAGACACACGCACACACACGCTGACACTCGAGCACACACACATGCATTTTCGTGCATTTACTGAATAAACTTCAGCAAAAACTTTTACTCGCTTCCAGTTAGATCAGTCCTGTATTAATAATGCACAGGCCTTTATCTTTCCTCTCTAACCTCTTAAATCACTATCACAAAGCTGCCGGCCAGAGTTTTAACGCCCACCCCCCCCACAACTCTGCTTCCCATTGCTTTAGAGTCAATCCATTCCTCTTCATTACAGTACCTATATACTGTAGAATCTTATCTGCACTGTTTTTCCCTGTCTTTAAGAATCTCAGGGATTATTTATAGAGGCCCTCCACTCCACTCCCTCCAGAATGTTTTTCTTATTATGGTTAGCCTACCTGCTCTTGCGGTCATTCTGGCAAAAGCATATTGATATTTGAAAGAAACAACCACTCCTTCAATGCCATAGGGTGGCTCCTGCTGGAAGCCATCCTTGTTGACGTGGGGCTACAACTGCATTAATGGTAGTACCGGTGCAGGCTACTCAAACACGGTTTGAACATAGTTTTATGGTTTTGGACAACATATGGTTTAATTTCATCAGTGTTTTCAAGTTGTTAATATTGCGCATTAATTCTACCTCGCGGTCCAGACTACAGTAAAGGACACAGGCAGCAGAATGTAGTTCGTTGTTGTTCGTGTCAACAACACAGCAGCAGCTGGGTCACACAGCCCTGTGTAGGAAGGTGATATGATTTGATAACCAGCCATGTGTCTACTAAGCACATTATTTCATGAATGAAGGTTAAATTATGTCATAGCATATCATCGCAGCCATCCTTGCCCGCTAAACCCGCTAAACAGCCATTAATCCATAAGCACGTATTAATTAATGAATGAAGAGTTACATAGCACGAAACCGCAGCCGTTCTTGCCGCTACAGGACTATGATAAATATGTGGCTAGCTGCTAGCTGCTAGCAACAACATAAAGTGATCGTGTGAGGCTATTTGGTTAACCAAGAAACATAGAAATTAAACAAAGAAATTCTATCTTTGTTATTATCACGGACGTAACATTAAATGTTTTGTATGATATGACTGATCACTGACCCAGATAAAAACATTATTACTCGCTGTACCAAAAATGGCAATCCGTTTCCAGCAGGGGATACAATTTCGGTATGACACGCAAGTCCATCTTTATCAATGAGCAATGTTTATGTTAATGTTAAGTAAATCAACACAACATTGTTTAAGCATCCTATTTTTAATCCGTTTACGGTTTCTGATAAATAGCCTATACAGTATTAATCTAATGTATTTATTAATGTGCTCATCACTCTTGATATGCCTGTCCTGCAGACTCAACTTGTTAATGCTATGGTAGCCTGCAGTTACTGTATCAAAAATAGATTTACAGATTTGGTCATCTGCAAATGTTGAACATTAAACATTTACTTCCGGTTTGTGTACCGTACTGGCGATCAACATAAGTTTCTTGCCTTGCATATTTCGCTGATACTACATAGCTGGCCATATCCTCATAGGGGCGTTACCAAACAAACCGTGTGCAGTAATCTACGCAACATATGCAGGTTTCTCTCATTCGCCTGTTTCGCCATTTTTTAGCCAATACAGATCAGGAAGCTAACAGTCCACTTTGAAAACCTTACTACTTCTCCGTTTCACATCGACATTGCTAATTACAAAAACAACTAGAAATACTTGGTTTTCATGGAATGGGTCCTTTAAGAGGGTGTCTCTTTACATGATTGAGTTGTGTACTATTTGGAATGTCACAGATACTTTAGTTGGAACCAATCATGGTCTGACATACTGAGTTACGAATCACTGAGAAGATATTGGGTAACTCGAATTATCAGCATATGCACACAAAAAGCTGCCTATAAACTATAGAATTTATAAAATTTGTGTTAAAAAAAACTAAAAACTTTTGTGTAAAATTATACAGTTAGTAAAGACACATTCTAACAAGTCAGAAGAGGATGTGAACAATACTATAAATATGTCACTTTTCCTTGTATTATAAAAAACAATATGCTAAAAATAAAATGTAAATAGTTGCCATCATGTATCATGTTTGTGTGCAACAGTTTTAACGACCCCATTCCCACTTCTAAAATTAAACAGCCACTCCTGATTGCTGATTGACTGGCACTCATCTCTACTCCTCATGTAAATCATTATCCTATAGGTTAACACCAGTCTCTACCCCTTCCCCTACAGCCATGAGTACACATGGCTGTAGGGGAAAGGGTAGGGAAGGTCTGTTTAAACAGTGAGCTAACACAATAGCTTTTTAATCCCGTCACATGCGTGTGTGCACGTGTTGGCGGGAGAGAGATAGTCAGAGAGAGAAAATCTGATGAATTGTCCCATACATCACATCCTTCAAGAGCCTTGTGATTTATGGAGTTAATAACCGACTCTATTTACAACACTGCAATCATATTTTCTTTTTTGTCTGTGTGTAGTGGGATGACAGAAATACAACCAAACCACCCGTTCACTTTATTCCATCCTCATTTTAAGAGCCATAAACCCAATCCTAATTGTCAAAAGGAATGTTTGGGCTCTGCATGTGCACATAAGTATGTATCCATGCCCACAGGCATTCATATCCTGCCTTCGTTTTACATTCAAATTATAAAGTGAGACTAGCACAGTTGTACATGAGTGAAATGAACTCTATGCCTGCACTCCATCAGAGATTTTTTCCAACATTCCTGGCCTGGTAAAAGATGCAGTTTCTATTTTTATCACCCTACAAAGGCGAACACACAGGGAACGCTGACAACATTAGGTTTTCTGTAGAAAAGCCACCACTCTGAGCCTGTGGGCTGCATTCTAAATGAGCCCTCATATTGTATTTGCCACTAGGGCTCACTGTTTCTCAAATGTACTGTATATATAGCATAGGTATTATGGTAAATATTGTAATTGGTATTTTCTCCTAAAGGGAATGGTGCTCATTTGGGTCAGCAAATCCCGTCACTATGTGCACATGCTGAAGCTGTAATTTGTTACACTACCTTGTTAACCACATTAATAACGAGTATGTATGTATTTATGTATATGAGCTCTGAATCAGTTGTTTTTACAAGGGATAAAAAGTTAATTGGTCATTTAAAAAGAGAAAATAACACAGAAAATGACCATATTATCAAAAATACATCAACTCTAATCTATAATATATGCACCTGTTTCAGCGCTGTCTTGGGTAATGTAATTGTGTACCTCGTCTCGAGTTTTATAATAGGGGCAGTCATTATACATGCAGAGTAATAAAAAGATAATTATGAATCCCCCAACCGTGTTCTGTCATTTGGCAGGCTCTTTAACACAAAGCATACGTTTCAATGAGCCTCGGCTAATCTTCACACGAGAACGGGAAATTGGCTCTCTTGAACTGACTCCATTCCACTTTTCATCTGCAGACTTGACAGTTCTGAGACCAGCATGAATGATGGGAAGACGAGTGGAGAGCATAAGTGCAAAAGAGCACATGAAAGAGGCAAAGTAAGCGATGGAGGAGGGGGGTGGAGGGGGGTGGTGTGAGTCTTAGACACAGGGAGACAGACTGAAATGAGATGTGAGCACCTCTGATGAGCGAATGAGCGCAGGAAGAAAGAGCACAATAATGTGTTTACTGACTTAATGCAATTGGAGCGTTGATTGCTTTATCAGCCTGACGAGACATGATTTGAGTGCAGGGAAAATTAAATGTGGGAAGATCGATGGCATCATGATAGCTAGCAGAAAAAACGGATGCAGGAGATGTAAATAGTAAAATATAGACAGGTACTGTTCAGTCAAGAGCATTCTATGGTTTGTGTGCACTAGCCATCTTGACCAGGTAAACGTTAATGGAAACCTGCGTGCTTGACAGCTTGCTAATTGTGGGTTTAAGTGGTTGGCAGGCAGATAAAGGACAAACTAAATGTCTGATAACTTATAATGCTGCAAGTGCAGTGGGAGACAAATTACCCTATTGATATAGGCAACCATGAATCGAACGATGGCATGTTTGGAAAACTGCTGCACAGTGGCTGATCACACCACCAGTTCTTGGGTTGAGAAAGTGAATGTTTATGTGGTTTGTGAGTGTGTGTGGTGTTTGATTAATTACAGCACTTCTTCTGTGATTCTCCTCAGGCCAGCAGCAGATAATTAAAACTAAAAGCCTTGTTTTTACTATTGTAATAGTTGTTGTTGTTGTTATGTTCCATAAATATATCACAAATTGATACATTCAGAAAACAAACACTATGTTGCTAACCTGACAAACATCTACCATAAAACAAATATACTAGAAAGTCATAAAATTCTAATGCACACACTAAACATTTCACTGCTGTCACATAAACAGCTGAAATAAAGGTTTTGCATAAAACACTCCCACACAATATATGCTAGCTTAGACTTGATGAAATATTTTTTATTTCTAGTAACTTTGTTTGCAGCTAGCCTTCAATGTCTGTTGTCATGCAAACAATTGCTTTTGACAGGCACCCTTTCAGACAAAAATAGAGCCATCAGCAGACTCAACTTTATTCATGCGCGCACATACACACACACACAGAGAAAACAGTTGACATACACTGTAGCGCTGCTACTAAAGCTAGGGTACTGCATCACAGACAACAAAGAGCCATCCAGGTTCACATATACAAGCACACGTGCACACTCTCCAAGTCATAAAAGAAAAGGCTTGAGGCCTTGATATGACAAAAGCACAGCTCAAGGATAGAAAAGCACTTTTCCAACACCAAGGCCGATTGCTGTGAAATGGAGTGGAAACGACGACACCTACAGTGAAAAACAACAGACGAGGCAGACAAACACAGAGAAAGAGAGCAAGGCTGCAACGTCACATTGGCAGTGCGGCCGTGGTCTCCTTTCATCAACACGTCAGAGCAGCTCGGACGCGAGCTGTTAAATGGCCGACACCCAAGCATGCTACAACCACATGCTCCAAATCGGTCCACTAGCTGCTCCTTCTGTGTGCATGCTGAAAAAAAAAATCAAGTGTTTCTACACAGACCTGGCTCTGTAAACGGAACACAAATAAAGTTGTGCACCACACAACACCATCCCAGCCTTGGAAATGTGTGTCCAGTGTGTGGGGCAGAGCTTCTGAGGGAGCAACCTATGGCATTGAAGGGAGAGGTGTTTTGTTTTGATCTATTTAAAATATCAACAACCTTTCTCCAGGACAGCTGACTCCACCTTTAGTCCTTTATAGGGTATTAAAAATTCAACCCTCGAGAGTTATTGGAGGATATTACAAGACATTATTACTGTCTTTTTCTTAATGTTGAATGTGTATGATGCGAATCAAGGTCAATGAAGTTCCCTGCTCTTCTATGATATGTTTTCCAAAAAGGGTATGTGTGTGTGTGTATATATATATATATATATATATATATATATATATATAATTACAATATGTGCAAGACACATTAGACATTGGTTACAATAACTGCATTTAGCCTATAAAATTGCAAAACCATTTACTGGACTAGGTTTGTTTTGTGTGACATCCACTCCCATTTAAAGAGAGAACATGTACAGTATCACAGAGAACATGCTATGGAGACCATTTAGGACTGAGTTTACTTTGTATAACCAATACATATAAACTATTATGATACACTTAATATAATACTAATAATATATAGTCTGTATTGACATTGCTCATATAAAACCATTGTTCCAACAACATATTGTCATTTTAAAAGTTTGCATTAATGAGGCCAGCATATGTATTTAGGCTACACTTTGCTATGGGTTATGTCTGATCTTGGATATATATAAACAGCTCTCTATAGACATCTATGGCTGTAGTGTTCAGGGTACAATAGCAGGGAATAGCTGTGTTAGGTCTAGCTAGCTTTGTTTGGTAGCTAACAACGCTACGGTATTCAAGCATCTACCACCGCAAGCCAATTAACATTAACTTAACTTATGGATTTCTAAGGTATGTCATTTTGCACTAAATGGAAAAGCGCATAAGACCAGGGCACAGCTACATTAACTCGAAACTCTTTCATTTATTCCTGTCGTTCCGAGTAGCTTGCTAGCCCTGTCATAGGCAAAGCCAGTTTCGTCCTTTCTTTTTTTTTTCCTTAATTTTTTGGACTCCATAAATCCTGAAAAAGACGTGAGATTCTGCTATATAAAACGTGACCTGACAGACACTGCTGACACACACCCAAATAACGCCTCACGAAAGACGCTGTGTTCATGTATGTGTTGAAAACTCACCGTTCCCCCTACTGAGCACCGCTGGTGGTTATTAGATGGGCGCAGCTCGACTCGCTGCTGTGCCCGAACGTGTGGAAGCGGAGCAGCCAGCTGTAGGCTGCTACTAGTACCAATGACTCCCTGATTAGCTCAAGTTAGCCTAGCACACTGGGACACATACCTGGCAGAGCAGCGGTCTCTGCTGGCGGTGATGAGTAACTGTAGCGAAATTATTAGATAGTAATAAACACAGTTCCTGGGAACAAGATAAATCAAATATATTCAGAGGAGATAATAATACTAATAATAATAATAATAATAATAATAATATTTCAGGTCACCAAAACACGCAAGGACATCTTACTTACATTTACTTAACTGTACATAGGCAAATATAAGATGAATATAAAACATTTAGTTAAGATAAATACTATAACTATAGTATTGGACATAGGAATATACATTTTAGAAATATACGATTTAATTAAAAAGATTTAGGAAATATATACATAATAAAACAAGAATCTGAGCTAATTGGAGTCTATTGATGAATTTGGTGGGGATGCCAGAGAGATGCAGGAATCCAGGTGGGAAGTGACAAAGGTGTGGATGAGAGCTTCAGTACTTGAACATGAGAGTGAAGGACACAATCTATGTTTCGGGGGTGGAAAAAGGATGCCTGGGTGATGGTTTTGATGTGTGATTAAAATGAAAGGGAGTTATCAAATGTCACACCGAGACTTTTGACAGTTGTTTACAGTGGAATGGGAAGACTAGCCATATTTAGGCTGGAGTTTTAGAGAGTGGATTTGGAGCCAATGAGCAGGACCCCTGTTTGAGGGCGTTTGGAGTCATCCAGTTCTGGATGTCCTGAAACCAGTTGGTGAGGGAGATGGAGGGGACAGTGTTGAGATGAGTAGAGATGTAGAGCTGGGTGTTGTCAGCACAGCAGTGAAAGTCAACAGTGTGGTAACTCAAGATCATGCCCAAGGGTAGGAGGTTTATGATGAACAGAAGAGAACCCAGGACCAAGCCTTGAGGGACACTCAGTGAGGCTGTCTCACATCTTGCTCAGTTTCAGTTGGACGAATTGTTGCCGGCCTGTGAGATAGGAGGAGAACCAGGATACTGCGACTCCTGCAACATCAATGCCATCCAGATGTTCCAGGAGTGGGTGGGAGATGGTATCAAAGGCTGCAGTTAGGTCAAGGAGGACAAGGATTAACCAGAACCTTTTCATTTGTTTAACAAATAGAAATAAAAAGAGCTGTTCATAAATGTGGCATTGGAAGATAGAAGTCCACTGTTCAAACAAAAAAACAATTGTATCTATTGACGGATTTATATGTTATATTTAAAATTATGTTATATATGAATGTCCTCATTCATTTCATATGAATATATTCATGTATATGTATTCATTATTTTATTAATGTATTCATTTATTTATTTATTATTTTTGCTTAAATTACTTAAATTGCATTTTATATACAGAATGCCTCGGGCAGTCAATATATTTAAATATGAGTCAATAGATCTAAAATGGCTCTTCTGCATTTTAGATCTATTGACTGCAGGTCACCCAGAGTTAAAGGTAAGTAATGCCGGAGAAAGATTGTTAATATAACCCAAACAAATATCCTCCCTTCAGTGTCCCATCAGAAGCCCCCCCACCTCCACCCCACACTGAGTATAGTGTTGTGTGGTGCGGTCTGCACCACTTGTGTTCCCAGTTACAGAGCCAGGGCCGTGTAAACACTGATTTAATTTCAGTGCAGATACAAAACAAGCCGTTAGTGGACCGCGAGGAGATATTCACAGATGGATTAGAACCGCTTACCATTCTTTAAAGCTGCGCCTCCGTGAAATGTTAGAATTCAGTTACTCTATATGTCTATGTAGACCAGAAGATGCGAATCCATAACTGGATGACGTGTAACTGATGAGTTCAAAGTAGGGTGAAAACAAGTTTGTTTATCTGAGGTAGCAGAAATTGATATACTGCTCTTCGTCTCTCTTAACTCATACCCCAACTTGATATTGGATGTGATTCCGGAGTCTATTGAACATGGCAGCACTTAGTTTGGTACGGCAAGGAGATGGTCATTCTGGCCTCGAGAGACCATCCCGATCTCGCCAGCTTCAGTTTTACTTCGCCGTGAGAATCAGTCTGGAAATAGGAATCATTTTGAATGTGTCCGAGTAGCAACTGAACTTTTCCAATCAGCGTCGTATTGACAGCTATACAGGCGTGGTTTAGGTGTGGGCGTGGTTTAGGTGTGAGCGTGGTTTAGGTGTAAGGCGTGGTTTAGGTGTAAGGTGTGGTTTAGGTGTGGGCGTGGTTTAGGTGTGAGCGTGGTTTAGGTGTAAGGCGTGGTTTAGGTGTTAGGTTCATCCAATCAAATCAAGTATTTTTTGAAAGTGCCCCCCCCCCCCTTTACAAACAGGTTAATTGTACGGCTCCCCAGATGGACTTGTGACAACAGTTCATCTGGCATGGACGGTTACGGCCAGGGCCAGGTATCATGCCAATGTGCAAAGGCCCCCAAAATTTTGGTGGACTGCCTGAAGCCGACCCACCTGGACGTGGATGTGGGTGTGTGAGAGGTAAATCTAGCTGGGTGTAAACAGACCCAAAATTCACAAGGTCTAGAGACACTCCATTGGGAAGTGTTTGCAAGACGGGAGCCTCAGAGAGTAGTTAAAAAGGGCAGATGACTTATATGGATTCAAAAGTCCAAAACAGGTATAATAAATATAGGAGAAAGGCAAGAGAGGCAAATGCTATAAATATACGAGAGAGAGAGAGAGAGAGAGAGAAAGAGAGAGAGAGAGAGAGAGACACACAACATACTGTATGTAGCATTTAGGTTGAGGTTCATAAGTTTGCCTTACAATTTGCAACTTTTCCATAAAGTGGAGTGAGATTAGTTTTACTGCTATTGGACAATAGCTTTTCATTAGAGAAGCTACTAATTGATCAAGTAGTGCGGTAGCGTCCACAGAAGCTACATTTTCCCAAGTAGTTTTGAATCTGCAGCTCAAGCTTAAGTCTTGATACAACAGCTAAGAATCAGTACATGATGCCATCACATACACGGACCTAGATAGAAGGACCTCCGTAAGACGGTGATGCTGTAGCCGTAGGACTACCAATCACTGGGCTGATGCCTGAAACTTTGATGCAGGGGATTGAGGGGGAATAAAGACAAGAATGAGTTTACGTGATAGAAAGAACAGCGAGAGCAGAGAATACATCTTATAAACAGTTGAAATGAACAGTTTCGCCCTGTTTATTTGTTTGTTTGACTTTTGAATGTTGGTACAATAAATTGTAGCGAAAAAAATATCTTAAATGTACTGAACTACTTTTGCCGTGTTGCATGCAGCTTAGTTTGCTACATTTATGTTTGGGGGTAGCTTCAGTGTAGTTAAGATTAATTTAACGTAGAGTAACTGGTAGTTCCGCTCACTACATTTTCAATGGAGCTTGCCCATCACTGTCCCTCACACTGAAATAGTGAGACTGAATAGCATCTGTAATATCTCCATATTGAAGGTAGCCTTATAATAAGCAACTTATAAAATATTTTTTGTTGAAGAAAAACTTCATACAATACAGTATACACATAATATACTATATAGTATATTATTACTATATATACTATATAGTATATTATTGTAAAACATTGCATATTTGCAAAATACTGTGCTTAAGGAAACAAAAATCTGTAATATGTGTTCATATCATGGGAACTAATAAATAAAGAGCCATTATATTATTAATGTAGGCCTGTATTTCATAGCCTGTGTGTGTTTTGTAATAATTTTGTAGGATACTTTATTTAATCACATAAATGTGGATTAAACAAATACTACAACTACTCTATGTAGTGGACCGCTACTATCAGTAGTAGGCTAAACTACTTTGGTCTTGCTTGTCATTGATTGGGTAAAATAATTTCCAAACTACAGGTTAAAGTATACAGACAGTAGGGCTAAATTAACATGTGGAACTTATTTCACTATTAGATAGAGACGTTGTGGTTAGAAAAGGGGCAATGATAATGATCTGTGTGTGTGATACAGTACCAATGATAATGGAGACGCCATAAACAGTAGCCTATTGCTATTATTGACACAACTGGACTGGACCATGTCCTTACAGTCAATCGAAACGTAAGGGCCAGTGGGGGGGGGGGGGGGGGGGGGGGGGGGGGGGGGGGGGGGGGGGGGGGGGGGG
>JAODOY010000005.1:1039447-1060248 GCA_025399855.1 Forbesichthys papilliferus | reverse complement strand
GTTTGGGGTCCCCTGCTGAAGCTGCTGCCCCCGCGACCCGACTCCGGATAAGCGGATGACGATGGATGGATGGATGGGAAACCAAATGCGAGCCAGGAATAAACAGGGTGCATGTCAGAGTAAAATTAATAATGAGGTTTATTTATCCAAAGTATGTACAACTTGAGATGGGCAACAAAAATCAAAAATATATCTTACTACATCAAAAATGAACATGAGGTCAACTGAAACTATAATAACACACAAAAAGACCGTACCCCAACACTGACCTAACTAATACTGAAACAAAACCAAATACAAACCAAAGGGGTCAGAATACAACATTATGATATTTACATGACCTATTCCATAATTAATACAATTACCTTTGACACAAGTGAAGTTACCTTATTAATATACCCATACATACATACAATATATACCTACTGTCAAACATCACATAATATCTTACTCCTAACATCAAAATCATACAACAGGATAAATGCTCTTGATCCACTTCCTGTTGGGATACTATAAGAGTGGTTTCAATAGTTCAGACTCTCCTATGCCATTGAGGGGTCACACCACACTTCAGCCACGGTAACGGAAATAACACTTTAAACATAACTTAATCAAATGTGTGCCCTCATTTAACTAAGAAACCGAATAAAGAAACTAACAGTAAACGTGGGTACGTGTAAGTGTGGCCATCACAGGATAATTCTCAATTATCTAGTTATGCAGTTATTGTTTGCATCATGACACAGTAAAATACTATTGTATGTAGCATGGATTCAGGAGATTACATGAAACATGTTTATTTACATCATAAGAACAGTGTCCACCTATGGCTCTAATAAAACAAAACAATTATAGAAGACCCTTTTCACATAGTCAAGTGGATCTCATTATGGATCTGTTCCATTGTGTTATAGTACACCAGAATAGACAAAACTATGAAGTAACCGATGCATTCTGAAGGTGCACCTAAATTAAATGGATGAGCACCTGTGTTTTCCCTATGCCAGTTTTGGTAACATTAGAGTCAAGATTAATATTGAACTCAATCAGAACAAAAACACCTTTCATTTCAGCGCTATATGTTGCTCCGTCAAAATCTCCGCCCCCCAAATTGGACATACGATTCCAAGGATAGTGTTGTGTGGTGTATTCCAACAGAGCCAGGGCTGTGTAGAAACACCAGATGATTTCCTCAGCGCACACACAGAAAGGACAGCTTAATGGACACCATGAAGCGATATTCACAAAATTTTACAAAAAAGTTGAGTATCTTCCAATGACTGACTCCACCGTTAAGGCAGACTGCAGTGAGATCCATTCCAACACCCTCCATGGCATCACATGCATGTTGAGGTGGTTTATAGTATGGCTGACAGGCGATGACGGCAATGCTGCCTTCCTCAGCTGACTGGTTGAGGAGCTCTGGGTGGTCAGGTGATGGCATGCGTGCTGTCACTATATTCTGACCTGTCATATGAATAGAAACACCTGACACCACACACTCCATCGCAACTCTGACAGTTCTCAAAGTGTGCTGGACCCAAACTGTATGAATACTGAACTCTCCACATGATGTAAGAGAGAGCTGTTGAAAAATAGGAAGGACTACAATATTGGTTGAGTTATTGAATGGGTTAGGTGGTAATGGATGTTATTCAGAAATTAACATTAAATTACTAGCTGGACATGGCAAAACTCAATGCACACATGTATTGTTGTATATTGACGTACAGACACTGGATAAGAAACACAAGTGGTGGCTGGCCTGAAACTCAAGATATAGCCACTGATCAGTATCCTGACAGACAAATCAGGGTTCATGGGGTCCCCCCAAATCCGACACTGTAGTGATGGGTGTTAATTAACCCTTTATAGGGCACTACTTAAAAATAAAAAATGTCAACCCTAGAGTGTTATTGGAGGATATTTTTACTGTATTGCTGTAAATCAAGGTCAACGAAGTGACCATATATGGTTTCTTGCCCTACTCTACTGTGGTACGTTTATTTCCTAAAAGTATATATAATATTTGAAAAACACATAATGATAAATATATATACTGTTTAAATATTTATTTAAGAATATTTATTAATGACACATTGGTACTTATTATTTAAGAACTTTTTAAACTTTCATTCACGTGTCAAAGTCCAGTCCCTTAGGTAACTGCTTCATTGTACTGTATGAAGCAGCTGCACTATTCAATAATTAGTTATAATGCAAAAGTTATAATGCATAATTAGTTTTAAAAAAATAAATAAAGAAATACACATATATGGTGCATTCGTTTTTCATGAACAGATTTAATTAACTTATTGAAATCCTATTCTAACAACGGCTATCTCATCATGCAGCACAACTATTCAAATGTATAATGTGTGAATTTCATCGACCTTCCATTTCTAGTTTTGATGTTATAACCGTAGATGTCGACGTAGGTAGAAGCACAGAAGCATATTTTTAGAATTCCGAAAGTACACTGAAGTGGAAATGCTCCGGGCAACTCCTGATTGGACAGATGTCCTGGTGTAACTAACTGTGACGTAGCCTGATGTTCTGTGAATTGCTGGGAGAAATCCATGTGTTTATACTACCTCACAGAGAAGCGTGGCAACGCGTTTTGAATGTTCAGGGAAGTGACCAAGTATGGTACCTTGCCCTATAAATGCTTAAAGTCCAAGACCCAATACTGGTCTGTTGCTTGTGTTTCAATGTAACTCTACAGAAAGGCTCAGCTGTTTGTTTTGTTTAGGTAGCAACATTATGAGATCTCAGTAGGCAACAGGTTTCAGGTGCTTCTAATGCGGACCGCAGATTCGTCCTCCAGAACTGCAACACAAAACTATAGACGTATGTATCACGTTTTTTTCTGAACCATTACACCCCTAGTAAGTGCGAGCCCATTTCAGTCAAATATGTGATTCGAAATGGCGGCAGAGCAAGATGAAGTTATACAATAAACTGTGGCAATGTCGATTGGTGCTGCTCCAATAGTTTCTAAAGACTGTAAACAATCATTAATGGAGAGTGTCCAGACCATATTCATGAAGCGAATGTTGGCTCTGGTTACACCAGTCTAACTGATCAGAGGAAATTATCTCAATAATGTGTCTGGGTTCATTCTTCTTCACATGCCTGGGGCCCAGGGACCTGCCCTGGCTTTCTCCCCAAATTAGCTTTTCACCTTTAATTACCAACGTCTGGCATGGTGCCGTGTCCAGACGACGTTGCCTACACCCATTAACGTGAAAACAAAAACCAGTTTGAAGAAAACAAATGCCTTCTGCCTGCCTTTCTGAAGTACGTTTAACAATGTCCTCGAGCCACAGTTTTCCAACGTGTGAGGAAGTGCCGGGAAACAAGACATCCATCAAATTGACAGACAAAACAAATTACGCTGCAAACAGAACCTTAATGTGTCACTGGAGCTAATGGTGTCAAGGCTGGTTGGCAGTAGACATAGACACTTACATGCTACCGTTCTCACACTTATGTGGCCTTGCTCCACTCGCTAAACAACAAACAAAAAAAGAGATAAGGATATATAATATGGGCTTGCCTGGATAACATGTATTAACATATACTTGCTGGACAGTGTCTGTTTATTAGCCAGAAGAGGTAAAGGGGAATATTGACCCATCTTTTTTCCCCTTTACCTCTTCTGGCAAATAAACAGACACTGGCCAGCAAGTGTGTATGTGTGCATTAAAGGGCATCCAAACACTAAAATTCTACAGTAAAGAGCACCATCTAAATGTTAAACACAGGTTACTGCACTTGCTGTATCTGATTGCCTCAGATTAGTGCAAGGCCATTCACTTGCAATATTTAAAGTGACATTACCTGTAGATGATGCTGTTTTATTTTAGTGTTTTAATCGCTTTTTCTTTCACTGTCATTGGAGACTAGCTATATGCAAATTCTGCTAGAATACACTGCACATGTAAATAGACTGTACTTTACATGGAAGTATGCTTCCCAAAGTGGAACATGCTGAAATAGTGATGACACTTTCCAAACCAAGATTTGCTAGCTTCTTGAGGCAGAACCAAAGGCCTCCTCCCGGGTATGATCTATACTGTACTGGCTTGTGCACACAAGTGAGATTATTCTTTGAATGACTGGTGCAGTCTTCCTAAAGCCAATAAAAGTGTAATTACATGCTTTGGGCCTCAGTGACAATGTCTGTGCAGCTTCCAGCTATCAGGGAATGAGGAAGGAAGGATTACATTCACTTTTCATCTAGCTTTGGCATGATCACCTCTACAGGGGTCACCTTGGAAAGAGCACTACGATTTTACCAGTCATTTAACTCTTAATCCAGTTTCCGTGTACAGGCTTGCATTTCACCCTTGAAAGCAACCACAGCCTTTATTACTGCATGACATAGCCAAAGCAGCCATTTAAACGCATGTAGCAAAGCCATCCCAAGACCCAATGGCACCAAAGATAACATATCTTACTGTAGATGACACAGTGATTTTTCTTATTTGTTACAATCACTAGCCAAGAGTGGGACTTTTATCCTCAGCAGGTAGAGTCATATATAAAAGCATTACTTTGTTTTACGTGTTACATAGTTATTTTGGTCTCTGTATGAATATGAAATATTCCAGAATATTCCCAGGGCATCAGCTGGGCGATTGCATAGACCACTTGTTAATATTCCTCGCACCAAATTTCCAAAGCTGCAGCCATTACATATTCAGAGATAAGAAGATATTTTTCAAGGCAGGTAAACTCAGCGTGATAAATTGGATAATAAACATTTTAATCCAACATCACAAACGTGCAGAGAGGCCTAATGCAGCACTAAATATGAGCTGCCAAGAAAACAGCTCTTCACTATAATACACAGACATGGATTATCTCAGTTAAACCTCAATCATTTAATTTCAATCATTTGGGTTTCTCAATAAAATTCAGGTTTTATAACGAATGCCAAGTTGCAAACACGTCCCTTGTTTCACCTCTTTTTTGGTATTATACAAAAAAAACTATATGTATACATACACACATACTGTACTTCTATTTCTTTCAAATTAAAGTCAGTCAGATTCAGATCAGGTCAGTTTAACATTGTAATTGGAGTTGCATAGATGTAGTTAAAATAACACTCAGGTGATCACTGCAGAAGTTGGGTTAAAGCATGTCGAAATAATAAATTCCAATAGGAGTACCTGTACTGCACATATATTGTACTGAACAAAATTACTTTCACAAGATAAAAATATAAAAGCCAGTCTGAGGTGCTTACTGCATGTAATAAAATACTGTTAAATAAAATCACAAGTATGATTATATAATTTGTGCATAAACCTTAGCAACTGTTTTTGCAAACAGTACGTGTGAAAAAAGCTTACAGTATTTGTTGTCTTGCCTCAGATACATTAAACTTTAGTGTTAAACCACTCTGATCAATATTCTGTGTGGCACTACATGATCACATTATTCAGAAATAAAAACAGTGGTTGGATAATTACTGGTTTGTTTGTGGTTCGTTCTGTCAGAACATAAGGCAATTGATTGTCTATCAATGGGGAGAAATGTGCTATAAAATAATATGACTGGTGTCATGGAGACACCAGTCATATTATACCTGGAATTATGTATTTCCTTCCTGGCATGTTCCTCCTATGACAAAGTCACAGTTTTCAACAACAGTTCAACAGTCTGAACGTTTACTCTGAACTGGTAGCATCCACATGGCATGCCCTGCCAGAGATTATATAGACCATTACCTGTCACAGTGTGCGACAGGTGATCAAAAAGTAGCTGTTTGGAACCCTGCTAACCTAGGCTAAGTGTTAATGAGTCCCTGAGCAAGACACCTAACTCTAATCTCCCAGTGGTTGGACGACTCCTTGCATGACTTACACCACCATTTGTGTGTGAGTGGCTGGTAGGTTGGAAAATAAACTGTAAATGCAGACCATTAGCAATAACTGGTGTTTTCACACGTGTTCCAGACATAACTGCATATTATACACCTAAAATAATATACCTCCCTGCGCCCCCTTTAAGGATGATGATTTAACGTCATAACATCAAGTTGATCTATAAAATAAATTAATCTATAACCTTGCTTTTATTCAATCCACTAAAAATAAATTGCTCTGTAAAACTATGCGCACTGTGGCAAGTTTTCTTGCTGCTTGCGTTAACTTAATAATGGCAACTCACTCATGGTCATATTTAAACATGACCGATAGCCGTTATCTTAATCAATCAATCTAAGTAATGTGCCCAGGAAGCTAATCCATTATTATGCATTATTAGTGGGTAAATTAAGGTCTTGGAGGTTAATTAACTATAGTGGGCTAAGGACAATGTTAATAATGTAGCACTAATATAGGGCAGGTAATAACACACTCTTAAAAATGTCCACCTAAACTCCAGTTTTCTTTTATCTGGGACAGGCTGTGTCTACACTTGACACTTGCTTGCCGCTTTTGCTATCAGAATTTGTTGAAGGGATTGAAGGGATTATTATGACAGGTCTTATTAGCATATAACATCCGATTTACCGGACGTGGCTGCAGGTGTTCAGGACCATGTTCCTGATTAACATTCATGTTACAGTACAGTATGTGTACAGTAGCACAAACCTAAGCAGGGATAAACTTACATTTTTGTTAAGCTTCAACATTACTCAAAAAGCATTAGGACTATTTGAATAAGAATAAACAACCTTGAGCCTGTTACTTTACTCATCAGTAAAGTTGTTTAGGTTCAGCTCTGCCATGAAGAAGAAAACATTGAGCTTGCTTCTTTACTAATCATTGGCGGAATTTAGCTACAGCTATTGCATTAGGAATGTAGGTCTGAGACAAGTTTTAAGTGAATGAAAAATGCCTATGGCTGCAGTACTGAGTTGCAAGTTCAGGAATAGGTGCTAAATCATCGTAAAAGTAAATAAGTAAGTAAGCCTTTGCACAGACTAGCATCAGTGTCTCACAGGAGCAAGAGCCTGTCTCCTATTTCTGTAGCGTGAGGCAGTTTCTGTACATCCGCTGGTCAGGATGCTAGTCTATTTAGGGCATTAACCCCAATCTGTATATTTGTGATGCTAGGTGCCAAACAGAAAGGAATCAGGTTCTAGGTCAATGGTACACCTGGGATTACATTTACAATCTTTATATCTCCAGACAAAGTACTTTAACTCCATAAAAGGTCCCTCTTGAATCTCTTGCGATAGGTTGGCTAGGTAATGTGATCTATCACGTTAAGCCTATAGACTGTATAAATAAATGGAAACCCTATGTGACTTCAGCCATAGGTCTTATGAAAAACAGATTTGAAGCTTGAGCTGTTCTTGCTTTAGCGTTGCATTCTTTGCAGAACCTGACTCTGCCTGAAACTACTAGCCTCGCGAGATCAGGAGTTTCAGTTTAATTTCGCCGTGAGAATCAGTCTAGAAAGCCTAAGAATCATTGTGAATGTGTCTGAGTAGCAACTGAACTTTCCAATCAGCGTCGTGTTTATAGCTATACAGGCGTGCTATATAGGTGTGCCAACAGCGGAAACGACCAGATGGTTCATCCAATCAACTGCAAAGTATTTTTTTTAAATACCTGTCATTCACAAACAGTTTCAATGTACGGCTCCCCGGATGGACTTGTGACAATAATTCCTCTGGCATGTCAGGTTATGAAACTACATTACCAATCCATACTATCCATACTAATGGAATAAATGTATACCTTAGAATAATATATTTGAAACTGTCATAAACGAGAAAAGTAGCTATAGAGATCAAACCTGTTTATTTGTAGCAGGCTATAAATACGTTTATTTTCACTGTAAAGTTGGCCTCTTTTTACCTTTTGGAGCCAGCCTCAAGACATCATTTGAGGAATTGCAGATATTGGAAGTTATTTGTTGGATTTATTTCTCAGCAGCTGAGGTTCCTGCTTAGTTAAGCCATAACATCTGAATGTAGCAATATTTTATGGTGGAGTCAAGCAAAAGACTGTTGATCCTTCAATGCCATAGGGTGCTCCCTAAGAAGCTCTGCCACTCAAAATTGGACACACATTGCCAAGGCTAAGATAGTGTTGTGTGTCTGCACCGCTTTGTTTGTGTTTCATTTACAGAGCCAGGGCTGTGTAGAAACACCAGAATATGTTTTGCTTAATTTGACAATAAGTGCATTATCAAGTCAAAGCAGTGAAGAGCAGCAGGGGTCATACTGGTTGATTCTTCATTGGCTTCTACTCTGCAGCAAATCTATTTTCAAAGCCATTCTGAACCCTTTGAACCTAACAATTTTGAACCCTTTCTGAATGGTATAATAATTGTGTGTGTGGACAGGGAGGGGGGGTTATTCCATCTCCCTCTATGGAGTCACACCTAACCTGCTGCTGTACTCCGAGTCTCTGCTTTACTATACAGTATATGTATATTCCTTGAAGCCTGTAAAACCATCCTGATCTCGCAAGCTAGTTAACTCCGTTGCGTGCATCAGTCTGGAAGACCTGAATTCTAAAGCATTTGTCATGAAGGCGGTGCTAATAAATTTCAATCAAACTTCCTTACATACAATTGTACTTCATACCATTATTTCACCCCATCAGTATGTTTAAAAACAGCTAGAGCACCGGTGGATACCAAAACGTATGATGTAGGCTGTTGTCATCATCTTGGAAAAAACTGATTGGCTCAATTGTGATCTAAATGGTGGACAAATACTACACTGAATGGTTCCTGACTGATCAATTAATTGGTAGGCAAATATTTTTCTACTTAGCATCTCACATAATGGAAGGACTTATCTGTATGCATTGGTTGGTTAAGAAAAAGGGAAGTTGCTCCACACAAGAAATTAGACAAGACAGAAACATGGAACATTTAGAGCAGTTAGAGAGCGGGTACGCACAAGGCCTGCCAGCTGTGATAATGATGTATAATTTAATTGAAGGCTGGGCTTCTATCCTCCATAGAACTCAAACCGCTCTTCCCTTGCCAATGCATTATTCAGGCTAATGGTGACCCTGAAATGGAAAAAAAAAGGTCTTATCTCTTTAAAGTTTTATTGCAGAGAGCAAAGAGATGTAGAGGTATACAGAAAGAGTTAGAGTGATGGGAGAGAATCATAGATAACATTAAAAGCGTGCTGAGATATAGCGCTGTCAACTGAGATATCATTTGAAGGATTGCCGTTTTTGACCATGACAGTGTCATCTTCCTGGCAACAGCAGACAAATGCAATATAAGAAAGAGACTCCATAAGTCGGGGGGTGTTTTACTCAACAACAATGGCCTTGGACTGTAAGCTGAAAAGCAGCTTTACACCGTATATATTCAACAGAGTGCAACATAAACTTCGTGCTAAAGTACTACTGGCAAAGGCGGCTCTAGCTTCTTGTGCAGAAGTCATTTGAGTACAAATTCGTAGCAACAGGAGCTGAACTCTGCTGTTAGCAACATTAACATCAACGCCACAATCATCAATGTGAATGAGAAATTATTGAATGAGAAATTGAGAGACGAAGAGAAAGTCTCCCTTGCTCAGACACTGATGGATGTGGGCAGTGTGTGCTTGCATTAAAAATGAGTTCTCAGCAGCTAGCTAAGACATGCCAGGAAGGAACGGAGTGCAAGGGGTCGTGTGCAGTAATATCTACCCCCTTTCTATCCATCAATATAACTTGTCATATTTACAGTCTAAAACTCACCCATAAAACACTGTTATTGTTAGGTGTAATTTCCACGGCTTCATTAGAGAATGTGTGACTGGAATGTAGCCATTAGCTTGTACTGCATGGAAATTGGATGGAGGGTCGTTAGGTGGGTGGGGACAGGGAGGCAGGGGGTGTTATAATGGTTGAAGTGAAACAGGGCATTTCATTGCAGTTAACTGATATTTGGTTTGCCATGAAACTGTTGGCAATTGAAACTGTTACGAATTAATGTATCTACTCTAAATGTAATACAAAAAGGTATATGAAACAGCCTTGATTTATACAACAACATTATCATCATATTGATACATTGTTTTAATAATAATCTTAATAGGGTTATTGAGGCTGAAGCCATCTGGTTATCTATGGTTATGTTGGTGGTCTGACAAAAGCGTTGATTGTACCTGCTGTTGCGATAGTATCTTGAAATAGTTTATATCAATCGATTCACACGAATCTTAGCTTTCCAAAAATAACATTTACAGTATACACATTTCTAAGTAGACGTGTATATCCTGAAAGTCGGCATCATGTCACCCACTTTCCGGAAGCTTCGGGTATTCGTTATTAGTTACTACCAAAGTAATCTCAAAAAGTGATATTCAGGTCAGCCCTAGCAGGCTTTTATGAACATTTGATACAAGTTGTGATCCTAAGGGGCATGTCTGGGTAAAGCCTCTTGCACTCACAGAGTTTGGTCAATAATGATACTGCAACAAACAGGCAAACATGCTTACAGACCTATCAAACACTGAAAGTAAGACATACTGTATACGGGGGCAGCATGTGTCCACAACTGAAGCACTGGCCAGAAGCTCAAGTCAACAACATTAATCTAAACATGTGCCAAATTCACATTGCAAGAGTCATTCTTAAACCACTTTGCAAAAGGGAAAATAATAAAATGTTTATTTTAAATGTGTGTTAATGTTACACTAATTGATAAATAAACTAATAATAATAATGTTTTTTTTTTTTTTAAATAAATGCAAAATACACTCAAGGCCATGATTCCGAGTGGTATAAGAGAAATGATTTAGCAACAATATATGCAACCTGTGACATTGGTAGAGAGACATGACTGCCAAGATGCATAACCAAGATGTTTTTATCTTGGTTAAATCCACTGAAGACACTGCACAGTTGGCCCTGTCTCCCATTAATGTCAATGCCATTACAAGGGCTTCATTTGTTTACCACAAAACTAAATGATGCATTCAGTTACAGTTTACTCTCAAAGATATTTGCATAATCAATGTTTTGTTTTTGTTACGTGAATTAGCATTTTCAATGTTTTGGATATTTTATTGTTGATCATAAATGTGTTTGAGGACATACAGTATACCAAGGTAAAGACTGCACATGGCAGATTAATGTAGTTGTCTTACTATGCAATGGCAAATCAGATCTGTAACAGTAAGCTTATTTCTGGCTTTTATCACATTTTTATTATGACTAAGATTTCATTCTTTATAAATGTACATATTATAAAGTGTTTGTTTATAGCTTATGTTTTTGCATTTTTCTCTCCACAGTTTCAGCAAAACAATGGCAGTTCTGCGACCTCATTGTTCATTGTCTTATATTAAGACAGTCCACAAAACATCACTGAATTAAACGTTAGATCTTTTTTTCTCTTGCTGTATGATGGCATTCAGTATGTTTGTTGCCTTAAGGCCCAAGTCAAAACATCCTAATTGAATGTAATGACAGTGATTTAATTCCTTCTGTCATGTTGTTTCCTTTTCACTTATTTTGCTGGATGTTGTTGCCCGGGGCAACTGATTAAACCACCCTATAGGTATAGTAAACTAAGTATTTCTATTTACTCTAATTGTAGACTGTCTAATATGTAAAACATGCTACAATGCTAATAATAAAATGCATAACAATGTGCTGACAGTATTTTTTAAGAAGGTTGTTAAACTATTTATTTTAAAATATACTGGAAGAAAATCATTACTGTAGATTAACCCAAATAGCATGTTAGTCAGGTTAGTGATAATGATTTATGTAGGACTATGTATTTTTGCTAGACCAACAAAGTTATTTGGTCTTGTATAAATTATATTTTACACCTAGTACATGTATAGCCTTGGCTAGGTATACATTAGGAGAGGACATGTATATAATGTATATATATGTATATAAGATATGCATAATTAGGGCAACAGAACAAGCAAGCCAGTACACAACACAATGTGTCTAGTAACTGTCCTGAAACGTGTTCATCAAAACAGGTCACTAGTCTTTACTTATGTTTTAGCTGACCCCTCTTCATAGGTTAGTGGTTGCAGCCTGCAGGACAAATGACCATATTTAGAAGCCAACTAGCTTAAGTTTAAGAAAGCACACCCATGTTTTTCCTTTGCCTAGGTCGGTCTTTTACCTTCACTCTTTATTGTATTTTTCTCAGATCATAGGAGCCTATCCAGTTGCCTGTTTGACTTCAGCCCCTTGCCGATCTCGCTGGTGTTCTGGGTGTTGTTGAAACCCTCTCTGTAGGGAGTTATGGGAATATGAAGACAAAGCAATGTTTTGTATCCAAGGCTGTTACCCTTCATGCATAGCGAAACATAGGGTTTGCTTCGAATCTGAGGATCCTGGATGTTGTGAGTTTAGCGCTAAGGTTTAGCGCTTAAATGTAAGATCATACATTTACTTAAATGTGCACTTTACCAGGTATTGTTGTACAGAAGCACAGGGATATGATTAATGATTTCTTGATATTTCATCATTTTTATCAGCCACATGCTGCATCACCTAAACAAATGTCACAAACAAGTTCTGTGATTCCATCCAACATATGTTTTACAGATGTAGCCTCTTTGCCATTAATCCCAATCAAAATACAAGTTAGCATAATTTGGGCAAGAAGGGGCTTTCAAATATGTGAAGCAGCAGAGTGAAGACGATATTGAACAGCACTGTATATGACTGTGCTTCTTCTTGTTGTTACATCACAGCTGGTGTTGTATCAGTCAGGTAAGCACGAGCAGGGGGCCTATTAAACATGCCATAATGGTGGTTTACACTACAGTGGGTTCTTTGAAACCATGTTGTTTAGAATGTGTTAGTCACATTTCTTATGCTTCTTTAAAGTTTCTTAATTTAGTTTCTTTTATTTATTCTTTTTTTCTTTTTCTTTATACCACATACATTTTATATTTTCTTGTAGATGACTAAAAGTGGTGTCATGGATTCTGGAAAAGGATGGTTGATATTTCACTGCTCCAGAGTGTGACCATTTAGTCATAATTTGCAACTATTTTGTTCCACGTTTAATATTATGTGAATATTAAAGGTAAAATATAGTCAGCCACTCTGGAGAAAGCATGTTAATGTCTGAGCTCAATCAAAACAAAATCACCCTTAAATGCCATAGGGTTCTTCCTAAGAAGCCCCGCCCCACACATTGGAAACACATTGCAAACACCAGGATATTGTTGTTATGTACGGTCTGCACCATGTACTTTCTTTGTGTCCCTTTACGGAACCAGGGGTGTTTAGGAGTTCAATATTTTTTCAGCGAGCACAGAGAACAATAAGCTTACAGACAGCGAGGAGACATTTGGTGAATTTGACATAATGTGTATTGCAATCGCTTAATATTCTTAACTACAGCATATAATGTAATATAGGCCTAGAAGACATAAACTGTGCACTATGTGAGTCAACAATACTGTTGCTGAAAAAATTATTTTTATGCTCTTTCTGTTTTGATTAAAAACTGTAGATATGAATGTATAATATAGTTGAACAACTATACTGAGTACATGGAATGGCCTAAAGCCATTGCAGGACGTTGGTGTTTACTCTGCTGTTAAAACAGCAGCAGTAGGCACAAATAATAATGATTTAGTTTACTCTGAAGTTGGTAATGACTAATGACAGATGCATTGTGTGAAATTACGTTAAAATGGGGGCCACAGAAGTTGCTTTAGTGCAAGCACTATTTCTAAGAGAAATCCAATACCTGTACTGGACATTTAACATGCAAATGAAGTGGAACGTAGTCAGGTAATGTTTCATAAATGTTGGTCTCCTGCACATAAGACCAATTCAGAATGCAAGGCTGCAAGGTGAGCATGATTGGCTCACATGTACACCAATATGGTTCCAGGACGGGGCCTAAGTACACGAGAGGAGGTCATGTCACTGCCCTCAAATCTTTCCATAGGTCAGTCAACATTGGCATGACACTATCTCATTTTCCTGATGGAATACAGATGGCTGATTTATAACATTGAAGAATATACCGTCTATGGAAAGTTGCCGTAGAGCTGCATGAACCCGCAAAATAGCATCAACAAAAAGTTAGTCAAGTACTTATTAAAGGCAGGCAGATGCATTAATTTAAAAGTGTTTGTCCTGTTCTAATTTAAATAAAAAAACACAAACACAAACAAATACAAAACTTACAAGAAAGAAATTGTAGTATAAAAAGCATCGATACTACTGCCAGTACTACAGCATGTTAACGGAATTAAAGCAGCGTGCATCCAGCACAACAACACGGTCAAGTCACTCACTTATAAACCAGGGCATTAATGGCCTGTTTCTAAGCAGAGGGCGCGTGTGTGTGTGTGTGTGCCCGTGCTCATGTCTGCGTCCGCGTGTGTGCGTGCATGCGGTACATGGCAGCAGCCAGGCATAACCTTGACGTGCACGTTGAGCGACGTACGAATAAAAGCAAGGCAAAGGCATAAAAGTGGCGAAGGAATCATCAACTGCATCGCGGGCATTAAAGCTCGCGGGCGGTGGGGAGAATCTCTCGGCCCACTCAACTGGAGCCTCGCACCAAGACTAGCGCTTCCTTTAATCCCCACAAAGGGGATTAAATACTACAAGAGAAAGGAAGGGACGGTTAAGATACATTATTAACATCTCTCTGACTGCTGAGCTGGGTGTTTAACATTATGTGACACCCCTTGAGACGTGGGTGCCAGGTTCAGCCACCCTGATCCCTCGCCAAGCTCCCCCCATCCTTAGTAGTAGGAAACCGGTGTTTGTGTAACCTAGGAACCATGTAGACTACGGATAGTCACACATGTATTTTACAGTCAAGTTATAGCGCTAGTTACGGTATAGCAAGTTCTCGTCAACACAACAAGAATTAAGACGAGCGTCTCAATCATACAGACACTATTCTGTCAAGGGACCACAACAAGTGTATAACATATAACCAGAAATTATGATAATTATTATTAAGATGTGTATTAGTTGTGTGGATGTGTGTGCAAGTCAGCTCCAAATGTGATCATGTGATCATGTGTACAGGCATGTGTGACCGTTTCTATGCAAGGACATCATTTGAGATGACATCCACCTCTTCAAAGTGTACATTCACTTTTCCAGCAGCAAACATCTCACTTAAGGAACTCATGACCTTCACCTTAAACTAAACACCGGACTAAAACACACACACACACACACACACACACACAGTGTCAACAGTGGCTATCCTCACTTACCCCCCTTGTTCCATCTGCCTTTAGTCCTGGCTTGGCAGCTGAGCTGTAGACAGCCGGACAGCGCCAAAAGAAACAAAACAAGTTCAGGCACGGGAAAAAAGCATCCGGTCTTTGCCCTGCGAGACATGTCCAAATGAGAGTTGCCGGGGGCGACGACCGAGTCTCACTCTCTCTCTCACGTGGCTCTGCTCCCCGCCGGAGTGGCGCGGCTACGGCTGCGGCGCATGGCAACCCACGCGTGGGCTGTCATCATCAGTCACGCTGGAGTCAGCAGTGGGTCTCCGGTCCTGCCATAGCGCCCCCCGCCCCCCCGGCCCCCCTCTCTCCCTCTCCCTCCCCAGTGTCACCACCACGCTGGCTGGGCACCGCTGCTGCTTTCACGGGGTCTCGTGGCTGAGGTGTCCTCTCCTCTCCTGCCTCTGCTCAGAGCGTGCAGGGGAAAGGTTGCCGAGCGCAGCGGTGAGTTGTGCGCGTGCCGCGCGGCGGCACAGCCTATAGCTGTGGCTGGCTCACACACACGCGCGCACGTGCGTTTCCTCGCTTCCTCTCTCTCTCTCTCTCCCGCTCACTGGCTTTGCCTCGCCTGCTCTTTGCCGCTTGGGGACGCCGAATTACTCTCCCCTACCCCTCCTCTCCCCTCGCTTCATTTCTCCGTCGGCGTTTTGGCTCGGAGCGGAATACACCGTGGAGAGGAGGAGAGATGTACTGTGCCACCCCGCAGTGCACAGAGAGAGAGAGAGAGAGAGAGAGGGAGAGAGAGAGAGAGGTTTCAGGTGTGTGTGTGTTTGGTGCGGGTTAGGGTTGTGCGCTAGTGTGAAATAACAAACAATGGGGCATGGAGGGTTTGTGAGAGGGGTCAGTGACAGCTCCTAATGCTCTCTCTCTGATCATAACAGCCCCACATGTAAAGTGGCTTTAAAGCGGGACGGGGGGCACTGGAGACGCCATAAGCCCTGCCAATGCACCAGATAGAGGGAGAGGGGAGAGAGAGGAGGGGGTCAGAGAAAGAGAGAGTGAGGGGGGGGGGGGCGCTCTGGTGGGGTTTTTCTCCTCAGGACCCTGCTTCCTCCCTGTTCAAGCGACAACGTGTAAGCAGATTTTGTGTCATGGGTTGAAGCTATTACGTCGTCTAGAAATTCACATTTAAAAAATATGTATTCAGCTCTGGGAGCACATGAGAAACTACATGAAACCTCCGATATCATCAGCTCATTACAGCATTGTTAATCAGCAGGCTGAGTAAGCCTGGCGCCATTTGAGGCAACCTTTTAAATCCTTCTGCAGCCGCAAATCAACAGTGTAATTGTGCACGTGATATAATCCCATGCAAATAACAGCAATGTGAATTATTATTTTTGTTTAACAATCTGCTTGGTTATTCTGACAGGAAAGCAACGCGTTTGAACTACAGTATGTGCACGCAACCACAAAGATAATAATAGCTTTGTGGCAATAGGATATTATATTAATAGGAGGTTATAATGAAATCTGATCATTTATAAGGTTTTAAACTGATAGTTACTTATACATTTTTAGATTTTATTGTTAATATTTAATAATTACTAAAAGCAAAGCACACACTTACTATTTAACATTACTGATTGAAAATTCAATACATTTTTTTTTCTTTTTAGGGGGGCTCCTTATCAGACAATACCTGTGGTGGTACTCTGAGTAGTGCTGTTAATCTGTTAGCCACCACTACAAAAGTATTGTGGAGAAACTGCTAAAAATAGGCTACCTCTAGTTTTTACAACTGAATGAAAAGTGGCGGTACATGCATAAAACATAAATGTTCCTGAGAGTGACGGTTGAAATACTTAAATGCTTCTAAAAATGTATTCTTTTCCACGGATTTCTATCAGAAACACCCCTGGCCTTACCCCTGTTGCAGCCTACAACATCCCCTTTAAACAGGGTTAGTTATTCTTGAATAACGCTTGCTAACTTCGAGCTCAAACCCAAACAATATCCCTCCGCAGCGCCACCTCACACATTGAAACACATTGTGAAGCAAAGCGTAGTGCTACGACTTTGTAAGCAGTGTTGGCCAATTTGTTTATGTTCCTATTTACAGAGCATGGGCTGTGTAGATGTATCAGATTATTTTTTCAACATGCACAGAGAACCGTAAGATAGCAAAATGAAAGGAGATATTTGGTGAATTTAACAAAGTATAAATAACATTATAATACTATACTACATAATACATACTAAAACACAAGAAATTGTAAGAGTCCTGTGATGAATTTATAGGCTATATATTGTTGATGCCAGAATAACTTTCACGTTTCCAATATAAGTGTCCAACATAAGTGTACAGCATTGTACATGGCCAGCAGCTAAATCTAATACACTTTTTGTCAAATTCACCAAATATCTCCTCACAATTGACTATTTTACCTAAGCTTCAGTTTAATTTTGCCATCATAATCAGTCTGGAAAGCCTCGGAATCATTTTGAATGTGTCCGAGTAGCAACTGAACTTTCTAATCAGCGTCGTGATTATAGCTATACGGGCGTGGTTTAGGTGTGCCAACAGCGGAAACGAACAGATGACACATCCAATCAACTGCCAAATTTTTTTTTAAGTACCAGTCATTCACAAACAGTTTTAATATATGGCTCCCCAGATGGACTTGTGGCAACAATTCCTCTGAAATGTCAAGCTATATTTTACCGGTTTGTGTGGGAAAAAAATAATCCAGTACTTCTAACACAGCCCTACTTCGTAACTCGCCCTAATGTAAATAGAACGATATTGTTTTGATTTGAGCTCGAAGCAAGCGTTCTTGAGAATAACTAAACCTGCCTTTAAATGGTTAAGTACAAATCTAAATGCTTTCTAGAAAAAACAAATTCAAGTTATAATTCAATACCACTGGTGCCAACCACTTGGCCTCTCCTGGTCCGGGAAGGAAGGGGGGTGTGGAGGGGTGGTGCATCCTAGATATTTTTGCATGGAAGGTAGCAACCCTACCTCTGGCTAACATTTCAATGTGTCACTACTAATTAATGGAACCATTTTTGAACAAATTAATGACTATTGGATTACTCAATAAGAAATACTTGCAAAATTGACATTTACAGTATTTTATTATGAAACGCCTGGGTTAAATGTTTTTTATTATTTTCTTGGTTTTTACCTAGTTTTCCATTGTTTCTCATTTTATTTGTTCCCTTCATCCTTTGTTCAAATGTTTTTAACTGTAAAGCACGCTGAGTTGCACATTGTGTATGAAAGGTGCTATACAAATAAAGTTTATTATTATTATTATATTTAAATTACTATGTATACAGTAGTACATTGCTGCCAGTCAGACCATGTTAGCTAATTCACATTTGACTAGTGGTCCCACATGCCTATACATTATGTAGGTCAGCTGTAGCAAGCATGATGAATGAAGATATACCGTATGCATTGTTTCATTGATGCCGCCCGTGTGCGGTCGTTGAATGCTTCCCTAAGCAGGAAGAATGTGTTTCATGGTTTACATGGCAATAAGACACAGCAAGGCCTTCTGTCATTGAATGGCACATTGCCGACAGATGTTTAAACAAGGCCATCAGACATGTCATTATAGATCACTAAGTGATGCCTTGTTTTCCTCTCATTTCAAAGTGCAGACATGCAATCTATCACGATATTGCCCACGTATCTCCAACAAAGCTCCAAGGTCGTTATGTAGCCAAGTTCATAAAACAGGTACTTCACAGGGAGTGAGCGTGGGCCGGCTGTTTTGCATTGCTTTAATGTCGTAATTACAGCTTCTGAGGGAATCCTTGATTAACTATATTTTTTATATACACAAATTAATATCCTGAATACACACTATCTGCAGATATCACCGACCCAGTACGCCTCCCGTTCCATTTCTCTTCCCCTCAAGTCTGTCTTTCTCATCCTAACAACCTCCAGCTGAGTGCGCTGCAATGCTAGGTGATATAATTAAGATTTCTGCAGATGCGGGGAGAGATGTGTATTTTCTCCTGGGCACCAGCAGGAGCATCTGTTGCCAATGCACATTTCCGGTGACAGATAAACAAGCACAATGTTTGCCTCTTTGTGGGCAATTACACCATTACTAAAGTACCCAACTAAAACATGTCAGCTCCCTGCTAATGGAGTTATGAGCCTCGGCAGATAAACTACACCAGATAAAGACGCTGACGTAATGCATATCGCTTTGTGCCAACTAAATATGCGCTGCAATAAACCAGTAGCCTATAGCTAGGGCATAATATAGTAATAGTTGGATAGATGACTCTGTTTGCATAGTGAGTCAAGAGCCTTGGGCTCAAATGGCAAGTGTTCCTGGCAATGGCAGACACTCAGTAGCGCAGCTACAAGTGGATGGTCAAAGATGGCCTGGCTATAAATGGAGCAGGTGGCACAGCTTATATGAAATCATGAGTGGTCTGTTAAGGCTTGTGTGTGTGTGTGTGTGTCTTGGCCATAACACCAGTCCACATTATGGTAGTTATGACATTGTTGCTGTTCCTGTGGAGGAGAGCCCACTACCTTCCTGAATGTGCCAAGCACACATGCAGCCATGAGTTCATTGTCACGGCTGCAATGCTATGAAGAAGCAGAATGTTGTTTGACATTCCCCATGTTTAGGCTAATCTAAAGCCTCCGTTCATCTGATTAGCGCACATTCATTTCCACGAGCAGATAATTGGCAGCACAACAAACAAATGTGATTCAGACATATTAGCAATTAAAAGGGAAAGTTTGGATATGTTCACAGATGTTCCAAATACAAAATGTGTGTGTGCATGAAAAAAAAAGGAAAAAAAGGGCCAGACTTTGATGTGCGCTGCTCTATTAGTTCACCAAGACAAATCTGGCAAAGCGAGGCCTGGAATTAGCATCCGCGCTGCTATCCGCTAGGGTCCCCACGAGCCCATTACGCTAACCATTGAAAGATGGGCATGCTAGAAAATATAGTTTGCTGCTTTACTACAACACCAACAAACAGAACAGGGCAGAAGGGCAGGAGATTATATGGGATGTTGAGTGTGTGTTTGCCTGTGTGTGTGTGTGTGTGTGTGCAGGGCAGCTGTTGAGGGTACGATAGCCAATAGGAGTGTATAGAGGAGATGCACAAGTATTGTATTTGGATATAAGGTGGTGGGGAAGGGGGGGGGGGGGGGGGGCACAAGAACCCCTGGATCCATAAAGGGAAATCTTTCAGCTTAACACCCCCAGACAACAGCGTCCCGGATCAGCATGGCGGAGCAGAAGAACAGGCCGTCCTGGAGAGCACAGGGTGTGGGGCGGTGATAAGGATGAGGCTGGGCTGGGAGCGAGGCGAGACTGCTGCCCCCAAGCTCTCAGCTGCAGCCAGCAGCCATGCTTGTTCCAGCTGCCTCCAGCTAAACCTCTTAACACGCTGCAACACATGGAGGCTGCATGCTGCAGCACTGAGTCTATGGTGTATCTATGTAACAATATGTGTCTATATGTAACCATGTGTCTATAGTAATGTATCTATACAGTATGTAACAATATGTGTCTATATGTAACCATGTGTCTATAGTAATGTATCTATACAGTATGTAATCATATGTGTCTATATGTAACCATGTGTCTTTAGTAATGTGTCTATACAGTATGTAACCATATGTGTCTATATGTAAC
>JAODOY010000005.1:1016502-1039347 GCA_025399855.1 Forbesichthys papilliferus | reverse complement strand
TGTATACTGACAAAATCTTGCAAATTTTGAGATTGATATTTAAGAATTATAGCTGGGTCAAATTGTAGATTTGACGTGTTTGAAATGTGTACTTTTGTATATAGAGGATACTGTATATTAATCAAAGTTTTTCAACATGATTGTGCCATACAATACATGTAGCCGCAGCACCCAATTTGGGAAACACTAATATTGGGTACTTATAGACTGATATAGGCCTATATATGTTTGGGAACAACAAGGACAGACAACAAAAGCCTTGCAGCAAAGCCTGGTTCTCAAAACATCATATTTTTACTATCATTGTCCTTCTTTATTTATTCTTTCACCCACTTGCTATTCTAGGTCATTGATATTTCCCCATCACTGTTCTGTTCTCACCATCTCTGAAGAAGTAATTTCCTGACATATGCGTGAACTTTAAAATGGGTGAGAATAATTTGGCCAGAGTGAAGCTCAATAACTGTATGCCTCCTGCTTTAGAAGCAATCAAGGAGTGGAACTATTGTGCAGGACAAATCTACAGTATTGAATGTTTAAAAGTAAAGTCAGCAATTGTAAAATTCTGCAAATATCTCTTCATAGTCCACCAGCTGTCAGTTCTCCGTGTGCTCTGATGAAATAATATAGTGTCTCTACACAGCCCTGGCTATGTAAATGAATGACCTTTTTCTGACTGAAGGACTACAATTAAAACGCATATGGGGAGACAGGCGATTTCCTGATTCCCCACATGCCTCGGAGTCCCATGGTGAACCATAACCATTCTCAATCCATTTGCAGACCTCGCTAAACCACGCCCACACTGTCTGAAAGCCAATAAAACACAGTCCAACTAGAGAAAGATATTGTAGGAAGGTTGAAACACATGGTGAACACAGGTTGGCATGGTGTTCAACACCATGTTTATATATTAACAGACCTACTGTATGTTTTGCCTTTGTAGTCAAGCTAATATTTTAAACCCCAACAAGAGCAGATTCACAGAGCATGTTTTTATACAAAGAACTAGAGGACCCTTTCATCCTTGATATATACCAATTAACTATGATATTTACGGTTCACAGTAAATTATTACATCTGCAAATCCAAAACATTTATGCTATTATCTTAGGAGTGAGTGTATGAACTTAAACGCTGCTAATGCAAAATGAGAAGCACATTTTCCATTATAAATATAATGCAATTATGTTGATGTTTTCGGAGTAGCATGCATTGCTAAAGTAATTAGCCACCTTTAACAATTGTTTTCCATTTGTGCTAAACTAAATGTGTTTATATGCAGGTAAACTTTCCCACCTTTGATTTGAAAACCTACCATAGATGAGACAATGCAGAGATTAATTGGTTGTTATGAGACACCAGCTGGGGAAGTTGCCCCCTAGCTCAGTAAAGCATCCCCAGAAAATGATACAGTTGGAGAAGTAATTAGCTATTTAATGAACAATGAAAATGGATGAGTCTCTCATCATTTAAACACACATTAAGGTACCGTAAGGTCACAGAGAAAAACTTGTTAAGAAAGTGAAACTTCATGAACACATTGTATCCTGTGTTGATCTACAGCACAATGGGCAGAGTACAGAATGTCTTCCTATTTGTCACAACAGCTTCTGCTGATGGTGTACTGTAGCTTTATGACTCATGACTACATATCATATCAGCAATGCCTTTTGTACATGTTACACAGCCTGGTGGTAATATTGATCACTTTGTCTTCACAGTGGCCTTTCTGTGCATCTTAAGTGTTATTTATACGGCACACTCAAACAGGCAGCATATTACATACAGTAGTCAATTCAGACAGGGTTTTAAATCAGCCAGAGCACGACGCAACAATTAGCTCATATTGTCATTTAATAGGAGAGAGTGTCTTTTCCCTTGTCAGTTACAATGACCTTCATGTGAGTCCTAATCGCCAGGCTGTTAACAATACATGGCACCAGGCTGTGCAGTTGTATACAGCGAGATTATCAACAAAGACCCATTGCTTTTGTCAGTAGCATGTTCATCTGCCTGTTCATCCTCATCGCCTTGGTAACTACCGGCCTGCTACTGTCCGTGGCACAAATGCTCCTGGTCTCGTACTGGGCTGATTGTCATTGCGTGCACCCATCCTTGTCTGTGACAGTCTAAATAAGTTTGGTTTTCTGTGTGGGTAACTGTCTGTTCATGTGTTTTTGACGTGTGCTCTATTTAATCCGTGTGTTATATATTAATAAACGTAATGAAGTAGAATTTCATTAAGCTTGTTTTCCTGTGTTTTTGTCTGCACCTGCACTATACACCCCAAACCTGTGACAGTTACTGCTAATGTGGTGAACAAACATACACTTCAAATCTATTAGGCTGAATGCCGAATTAACATAGGCATATTAGCCATAAAGGAATTTACTGCAATATGTGGTCATCTGTGGTCATCATTTTTGGTGTTTGTGATAAGCCTTTTGTGGGTACAGTACATGTACAGTATGATGGATTTTCTCAATTCATTATTACTAATGTATTTTGTCCACAGGCATTTTCAAAATCTTGAATCCTGACCTCAAATTGACAAAGCATCCAAAGCGCAAAAACATTTAGCCGCCATACAGCAAACTTCCTTTTGTGAAACCAGTTCCTCCCCAATGGTGGAGAACGCACATCTTTTCCTGTAACCTAGCAGGCCTCTTAGCTGTGCTGTGGGTTGGTTGGGCCACTGCCTGAGCAAGCTACCTACAGTAGCTGTGTTCTTCTGTCAGAGTGATTCCGACACCCCATAGTGAAGCCATAGGCTTAGACCCTTAGGCTTAACATAAAGAACAGCCAGTCTTTTATTTTAAACCATCTAAAGATGTGCCTATACTATTCAACTTGACGTGGAGTGTTATACATTTGGTGTACACGGTTCACAACGTCTGTCATTAACAGTGTATTCACATTGACAAACAAGTGAAAAGTAGCATGAAACAAAAAAGGTGCCTTGTGTACCTAGCCATGTAACCAAAACCTGAAATCCAACTACAGCATTGTACGTTCCAAACATCGATAAACATTTTGTTCCTCTCCGAGAGGTGTCTATATGGCACAGCCGTTGTTAATGCCTATTATGCTTATAATATAGCTGACAATCTACTTCAAATTCCAAATAAACATCCTGTGAAGAGTGGCCAATTCTATTCAAATGACAACCCCTGAAAGGAATGGGTGCCAATTCCCATATTCAGAATTTCCTAAAACCCTGCTATTTACATATTACGGTTTTGTATAATGTAATCCATTTCATGCGGCTGGGAAATGGGAACCACTGACCTAGATTGATGATTAACTAGGGATTGTATACTGAGCTTTGGGAAAAATAGATGCACTGATAGAATGTATGCACTCCAAATAAAATTAGCAAAAAATAGCTTTTAGTATTTAATTAAACATTTTTATTTATTTGTTTGTGCGAGGTGAGGTTGTGTGAATGTGAGAAATATGATAATTTAGTATAAAGGGTGATAGCTGATAAACATTTAGTTTTTATCTAAATTAATATATAGTATATCCATAAGTTGGTTTAGTATACGTTCATTAACTTAAAGTGGTTTCTACCACTAAGTGCACCATCATCCCAGACCATAACAAATGCTTTGTGTGCCACACATACACACACTAACAAAGTTAGTGCATGTGTGTTAGTCTAATATACACCCGCAGCCGGCTTAGCTATGTAAACAAAGAAAGGAGGAGCTGGGATTACAACACAGAGTGAGTGTGACGTCACTCTCTGCTCAGGATGCTGTTATCTCTCATGCATATATATTTACATATGGTTTAAAATACTGTAGTACTATACTAGAGTATGTAAGTATGCAAGTCATGAACACAAAGGTGAAATGGCTGCTACGCTTGCCTGTGCCCTCAGTCAATATAAAGAAATAAAAGACGGCAAGCACTTTGACACCACTGTCCTCTATGCCACAACAGCCAATGGAGCCTCACACAGTCAAATTGAAAACTCCTCATACATACTGTAGTAGAACATGGCAACCAGAACCATCCCCTTATTCTGAAGAGGACACTGCAGTCACACACAGTCCCATGGTACAATGCACACAAGCACATGTACGAAGATGCCTTGAATGCCCCAGGGTTTCCGTGTCATGCAATGGGGTTGCTCTCAGACGTTGGACAAGAGCTTTGTCAATCACACACATTTCCGCCGACAATCGTGTTCAATAAACAGTGAGCTGCGTGAGCAACATTGAAGCCCATTGCCATACCGAGTGCCAAGTAGAGCTCGGGACTGTATGCTGTATTTGGAGCAAGTACTTAGAACACTGATTAACACTATATCAAGATCTCAGGTTGTACTCAAGGTGTAAATATTATGTCTAATGCCAGCCCCATTAATGCAGGTTAACAACCAACTGACACGCATCAAACACACAGTGGTCCTTCTAGCCAGCTGTGTCTCTGGTGGAGTCTCACCTCAGCACTGCACAATCACACTCAGCAAATCTGTTCCAGCACCATCTGCTCTGTAGACAGTGCCAGGAGGTAATATAGCTGGCCCACATACTTTATTATAACAACTGATTCCTTGCTTTTCACCATTGTAATCATCTGCATTTAATAGTTAAAGACGTCAATCTAGAGATTTCTAAAATATAATATCAACAGTAACCGGAAAAACCAGAGAAACCGATGCATGGTCTCTTAATTTTTTCCATCTACAGTATGTGCTTATGTTCAGTATATATAGTGCTGCCCTGCTCTGGCCACTTCTGTAACTGCACTGTGTATGGAAATGTAACCTTGTCGCAACTTTAAAACTGGAGTTTCATTCCAATCTTTTGTTGTTGTCAATATAACCAATTTGAGGTGTGATACCTGCTATTTCCTGGATGATGGAGAAAGAGACGGGGACTGCCAGTCGCAGCCAAGCTGACTTGATTTGCTGCCTTGCTGCTAATGACCTGCAGGCTACGGCATTAGCACCGAACCGCACCTTTCTGCTGATGTACTGTCAATTATGCAGACACTTCCCTGCAATCCTGCTCCTCAACATTGGCTGATCTCCTTTGTGCTGGGGCGGAAAGGTGCCAGGCCGAAGCACAAGACAGATTAAACACCTATTCTATTAATGAAATTCCACTTAATATCGCCTCAGCCGAGATTATAATCTACATCTACACACACACACACACACACACACAATACATTTTTTTCGGTTCCTGTTTGAATGATTTGGAGAAAAAAGACTCAAAATGCCTAAATGTCTGACGGGTGGGCTGATGGTAGAATAACATGTCAAGAGCATATTCTTTGCTGACATTTAAACAGAGGAAAAAAGTGCAAGGGGCAAGAAAAACTGTGGCTTTTATCACAAGCGGCTCTGAAACATCTCTGACATTTCTCACACACACACACACACGCACCCAATGCCACAAGTAATATCAAAGAGGAATATCACTACCATTGAGAAGAGATGTAACTCTAATACATAAATGACACTAGATCCTCAAACTCTGATCCACATACAGACGAATACGATAGAGTGCTCATTGTGCAACATGATACAGTAGAAGCCAATGTATGTTATGCAGGAGTTGTCAACACAAGTCAGGAAACAAATTGCTTAAGCATCTCAAATCGTTACCTCCATCACCACCCCAACCTTTACTACGGATATATTAGTATTATTGTTATTATTATCTGTTTGGTAAGCTATGTTGTTAGTAAGGCAAGTATTTGAACATAGCTACATGTATAATACTACATTGTAAAACGAGATAGAACAACGATCAACAATATCTCATTCATTCGTTAATGAGTTCTCTTTCATCCTGGATAACAACGAAAAGCAGGGCAAACCATATAATGTTAAACCCAAGACATTCACTTTAAATGTGGCCTTGGTATGTTTATGTGTTCAGTTCATGTGGCCCAAGATAAGCAGGACCAAAAAGGTATTTTAGAGAAAGGCTTATAATAAAGGAACACCAGTTAACCAAGTCTAGGTGAAAAGAGGAGTAAAGCATTCATTAACAGGGCCTATAAAATACAGACATTAAAATCAAACATTGCACCTCTTTCTTTAGACCTACTTAACTACAGTACATTGATAAATAAACCAACAATTGTTTTACAAAAGGCATGAACTTGCAGCAGGATCATAATATGGGAGACAAAAGTGCAACACTGCAATGTTCCAATATTCCTGCTGGTCCTGTGCTTGTGGTCCAGCAGTGATGACAGGAGAGGCTCTCAGGACAAACTGCAGCCCCACAAATGGCACTATAATCAATAACTTCCCAGGCCTCTTGTTAAAAACTCAATTTCCATGTGTGCAAGTCTGTGAGAGGGCCCCTATTCACATCTCACCGTGCGAAGGGAGGCATGAAAAATAGGGGAGCCTCTGTCACCGGCCAATATTGATTATGTGTGAAAATGTGATCATTTTGTTTTAACCCCCGCCTCACAGCCTTCCTATGACAGGTTGGCTGGCAGATATGAATGCCTTCGTATCACTCTTAAGAAGTAATGTGAGCCGTTGTTCATTTTGCCCTACAGACAAAGAGGTATACGCCAATCACAGGAATTTAATAGCTTTCCGAAGAGAACATGATGATATGAATTAGATTAAAGTCATTATTTAACACATTTCTTTCCTCCTTTAAGGATATTTATTATTGCCTTTGACACCACTCTAATGAAGCTCTGGCCTAGGCATTTAAAATATCAATTTTGGGTAATTAGAGTTGTCATTGGTAAAGAGTGAGATAATATGGGAGGGGTTCATAGCCAATTGAAATGTCTGGTTCATATATGGTGTCTATGAAGAACAATTGGTTAATTAGTGACACAGGCTGATTTCAATTTAACATGTGTAATGGAGATAGAACCTATTAAAATGAAGATTATAATGAACATTCAGGTAATCTGTCACGACTGTACTTTCTCTATACTACATTGAGTTACTTTTTAAAATGCAAAAAGAAGCCCACTGCCTTATTTCCCGATTAAGTTGGAATCATTCTTTGATGCAGGTTGGACTGAGAACCACTGCTTAGTGTATTGCCATAGAATATTCCTAATGCAATATTGTTTCCAACCTTCTCCTCTGAATTCAGCTGTGTCAGCATGCCAGGAAGATCAAAAGGTGCAGCGGAGTCATTTTGAGTCTGGTGTGACCACCACTCATTAGATCCCATCCTAGCAGGGCAATGTCACCTCATATTTAAAGCATTGCCTAACGCTCACTCTGTCATATATACTCTGCCTACCCTCCCCCTTCATAGGAAAATAGCCTATAGGAGTGTTATATTACTTTGAGAGGCATTTATTTCCTCCCCTTTTTCCTATTGTAAATTCAATAAATCGGTACCAATCTTGTTGCGCTTTCACACTGGCAACTTCTTCATTCAGCATCTGCTTGAAGGCATTTTGTCCCAGACTCAGATACCGCACAGACTAGCGAGGGCTACAGCCTGATATTAAACTCAGTGCCAGACCTTATCTGGCCTCATAAACACTTCTATTCAAAACAGTAATGCATTAAACATGCAAGGGGAATCCAGAGAGACAATATATTTTGCTTGTTTCAGAGGAGAATCCTATGAAATATGTAATATATTCCGTGCAGATGGAGATTTGGCATATACATTCATGGGTAGTTTCAAAATACGAAGGAACATATTTGAATAACAGGGTCATGGCAACACATGCAATAACATTTTGTCATTAAACACCTCCCTAGTGGAAAAATAGGTATGCACTGAATATAGACCCTGCAGTTTAAACCCCCCAAAATAAAACAATGAAATAACAACAGTGTACTGTACATGATAAGGCTTGGAAATATTGCGGGGTGCTACAGGGGAAAATGCATCGTTTCCAGTCTCAGTTCAATTATTCTTCTCCCTCCACCTGTGAAAGCTGGGTAAGATTGTGTTTGAGTGTGCGTGGGCGGACGTGCCCGTTCTGACAATAGTCAGGTATATCAACTGCACAGCCATAATCCCTCTCTGCCTGCTTGAAGCTGCTGCGTTTGTCAGGGCACTGCTCCATACAAATGCACTGGATTACCCAGAGTTCCCGGCAGCGACAAACAGATGTCACACAACAGCACACTGTCAATTTCTCAAGACAGGTGGGAATTGCTCTCCAATCTGTAGTAAATCAGGGGTACAAGTGAATTACATTGAGACAAGCCTGTAAGGGGGGGAGCGGTAACACCGTCTTCGTTTTTACACTGTCATGCTCAGTGAAGGGGGAGAAGTCATGTTACCATTAAATAAGCTGAGGACAGTGATTTCACTCTTCACATGTTTTAATTGATCTCATCCATCAATCGCAGCTCTAAGCACGTGCTCCGATATCTCACTGCTATTGTGGGCTTCACGGTGCCCGTGTCAATCTTTATTTATGCTGCTCAGCCCTGCCACATCCCTGGGCTATGAGCGGCCGGTTAGCTGGCCATCATCAGCCAGGACCATGACGTTGAGTAGTCTCAAACAGACACATGCGATGCAACAAAGGCAATGCGTACTGTAATGACAGAGAACAGGCGCAGAGACTGTGGCTCAGATGTATCACAAAGGCTTGGCCATCTACCTCAGAAGTGACACTGATTAGGGTCTGGGTAGTTGAAATTGCAATAAGGATATCAAAGTTGATTGCTAAGCATCCAGATCTTATTATGGGGGGGGGGGGGGGGGTAATTACTGGTGGAAAAAACATCTACAACACAGCTTGCTGGTTAGATTGCTTCTTAGGGTGGTTTGATTGACATCACCTGCACTGTAACTCCACCCATCATTTGTTTGGTTATGATTTGCCACCATTTTTCCATGAATTTCCTAATACATATTTCCTCTTAAAACAATGAGTTGTGTTGAGGTGAACATGTCGACGGATATTACTTCAATAACGGTATTCTGGCCAGAGCATGCCAGTGTGATTGAAATAATGATGCTATAGGTTATTATTATTATTATTATTATTATTATTATGTGTTATTGTTTGGGGTCCCCTGCTGGAGCTGCTGCCCCCACGACCCGACACCAGATAAGCGGATGAAGATGGATGGATGGATTTTGTGTTATTGCTTTTATACAACAGTTCAACACACGCATTTTATTTGTAAATAATAGTAATAGGCGCCAACAGAAAATTATTTGTTTGTTTGTTTAATGATTAATTTGGCTTTGCCAACACAAATAAGTCCCGCAACCATAGTTCTAAACTCCTATTGACAGTCCCTCTGGTTCTGTGTCAGCAACTACGTGGCTGGACTGTTACCAAGAAAAACATAAACATCACGCTACCTTGTTACATACTTTTTCACATTACTGCAGATCAGCTAATTTGTATCAAATACATCCATGCAATCCTTGTATCGTGATACTCATGTACATTTGCCTGTTTCCATTCATCACCCAGCCAGTGAAGTTAAAATTTGTTGAGTCACTTGAACAGCATATCAGAAGTGTGTTGTTTTTTGAATTAGCAACCGTTATTAGAAGAACACTGGTAAAGTGGAGTGATACATGCAGTTAAAAGTCCCAGTGGGTTAAATATTCACACTCATGGAATGCCTAGTCTGCAAGTCAGGCATATTATCAAGAGTGATGCACTGTGCACATCATCACCTACATTAGATTAATACAGGCTATTGTTCAGAAACAGTAAATGGATTAGAAATAGGCTGCTTGAATAATGTTGTGTTGATTTACTTAACCTAAACATTGCTCATTGATAAAGATGCATTCGCTGTCATACCAGAATTGTATCCCCTGCCGTAAATTGATTGCCGTTTTTTGGTACCGCGAGTAATTGCCTAATGCTTTTATCTGGGTCAGTGATCAGTCAGTCAAGGAACTGTATCAACAAGTGGAAAGGTGCATGAAATGACTTCTTTAAAGTGTAACTGCACCCCAGCTCTGAGCCTGACTCCACCCACTACACATCTTTGAAAAATGCGTCAAGGAGCTGAGTCAGGGGAGGGGCTGAGAGGGGAACACCCAATAACATTAACATTTGGATTTGATGACGTGTGAGCGGACGGAATGTACAGTTGAAAACCAGCCAGGTCCTGGGGTGATTTATGATGTGTACAGTAGATCCGTTTTCAAAATGACAATTTTTATTAAAAACTGAATTGCATCCAATATTAATAACACCAGCATTGATGTGTCTCATCACAGATCAATCATATTAGTTTACAGCTCAAAACACACATTTTAGGGTGCAGTTTGAGACAGGCACAATAAATTACAGTATACAGTTTACCCTACTGCAGTATTCAGTTACCACATTAATAAAATGTATTAAAAAAGGCCTTATATGTGTTTGTAATGCGCAAAGTCTTAGCTTAGAGCACAAGGATAACACTATCAACAATGTACCAGATTCACAATCTGTGACAATGTGTTCAAGCCAACAATTGGCAATTTCTTCTTTTTCTTCTTATTTTTTTACTTGGCAAGTCATTAAGTAAAGGCTAATTAAACAATCAACCCCATAGAGTCCCAATGCTCCTCAGTACTGTTGACTTAGTAACCACACTCATCCTCTCCACACAGCATAATGTCCCCGTCTGATAGCAGCCTGGGAGAAGGGCTGTTGTCACACACTGTTTGTGTCACTATCTCGTCTTTCCCTCTCTGAGAGGACATCCACAAGGTGCCGTAAGCTCAGGCTGAACAAACTGGAGTGCTGCTAGCGTAGAGCGTAAGCTCCTACTGATGACTGAAGTGGGAAACAGTATAGCTCGGAAAACAACACAATCACATGTCTGGCCAACTCTAATGGATATACCGGTGTAGATTATGCATGGAAAGATTGACACTAATGAACAGACAACAACCTGAATATGAGCAAAAAACATTTCAACAAAATCTCTGCAATGAACAAAAGCTTCCACCATATTGCATTGTGCATTGTCCCATTTTGTGTGAAAATGTCTTACAATACAGTAAATCTTACAGTCATTCTAATAAGCCAAGTTGTATATTATCATAACATTGTATATACACACATATTTATTATCGCAAATTCTAAGGAAAGAATGCAGGCCACTTAGGGGGGCCAACAGTGTTATTACTCTGCGTTCAAGAGGGCAAAAAAGTGACAGATGCCATTCATTTTCAATGAGAGTTGGCGATTCAGAGCGACAAGCAACAATGTCGGGAGGGCAATAATAGACTAATTCTGAGTGGCGCATCACACAACTACCAATGGGAGTGAAGGTAGCATGACACACATTTTTGAAACCTAAGAGAAAAGTCTTTCCATTTTTATAGTGGATATGGTTGTTTTTGGTTAGAATACATCGTCTTTTAGTTGCAAAATTTGCAGTGCAAATATGCATTTTTTGCACCAATGTATTTGATTTGTTGCAAAGATGTGTATACAGTGACCTCAAACGATGGAATTGAAATACTAGTTTGATTGTAATGTCACTGGCTTTTATGTCCTATTGGAAAAAAAGCCTATGATCATTTCTGAAAAAAATGTATGCTTTTGCATCGAGTCAATGCGAAGCCTATGCTGTAGCCTATGCCATAGCTTACGACGTTGAGATCATTAATACTTCTGGGCCTGTCAGTCGGCCGCATGGACATGTGCGTGTTTACCGCGCATGTGAAGCCACACTATCCAGAACTTGACATCTACAAAAATAGAATAGACTGTAAACTTTTAGAAAAAAGTATTTCTTTCCAGCTAATCTCTTAGTTACACCTACATTGACCTTAGGAAACAATCTGTGCCAATAGAAAATAGTATTTATAAAAGCCCACTTTCACTGCCCGAACAAGAAAATCCCATAGGGAAATCCCCATCTTGTCATGTGCCAAGTTGTAGTCTTGGTTATAGCCTATGCTAAAGCAATGCATATAAAAAAAATGTCCAGCAAATCTAATAATTATACAAACATTGTCAGAGACAGTATGTGCATGTACAGGACATTGTTATAAAGATCCCTAACTCCAAAGCACTGGCATATGGGCTTGCATCCACAAGACAGTTGTTGCTGTCTGCGTCGACGGACCCTTACTTATTTTTGGAGAGGTGTGTGTCTCGTCCGGCGTTGGTTGCAACCTACATTGATGGAATGCAGAATCATAAATTGGCCTTCAGACAAATTTGTTTGTGTTTATAAATGTTTGTGGTAAATTCAAAGCAAACTGAAAATGACTGCAATATGTTCACGCTTTTTTGAACGCACCTCAGCTGCCTAAACATTGACCTTGTGTGACATGGTCATCAGTACACGTATGCCACAGTGAACGCGTGTCTCGTCCAGGTCTAAAAAAAACACAGCTCTCTCCATCAGCTACAGCCATGCTGCTGGGTGCTAGAAGGCAGCGCAACCAGAAACCACGCCCCGCCTCTCTCTCTCTTCCCTCTTCTTCCTCCCCCTTCTCCCCCTCCTCTTCTCCCTCTTCTCTCTCCTCTGCCCCCTTTCTCTCTCCCTCACCCCCTCCACCTCCCTCACCCCTCTGTCTCTCCACCTATCTTTCTCGCGCCCCCCCCCCCCACCCCCCCCCAGTGTCATCGTCTTTCGAGAATGTGGTGCACTTTCCGGCGCTAGGGTGTCAGTGGGGTAAGGGGAGGGGAGGGGGGAAGGGATCTTGAGCTGACAACCCTCACGTTCTATTGCTCAGGATGGATGTTTCCCATCATGCAGCTCAATCAGCCGCCCAATGATTCATTTCACAGACACTTGGGTAATTATAGGCGTCTGCTCTTCACCTCTGTGGGATGAGACTGCACGAGTGGAGCAGGGGGGGGGGGTTAGTGTTGGAGGGGTTCACCTCAGAGTCAGAAGACAGTGGGTGAAAACACAGAGGTGGGAAGAGGTGAAGTAGGGTGAGGTGTCGAGATTCACTCACCGGGTAAAAATATTTGTTGTTTTATTATAGATGTTTACAACAATGTTGCAAAATAAGCAAAAACAGAACCGGAATAGAATGCATCTAAATCGTAGTCAGAAACGGAGAATAAGTCTATATAAAGACTGAAAAAGGGAGGGGCTGGAGGGGGCATTCGCAGCGATTCAAATGTGAAGAGAAAATGACTCGTTAAAAGATCATTGAAGCTCAATTGAAACCAAGTGTGCAAACTCCCCCTACTGGTAGAACTAAAAAACGACAGACTAGGGTATATTATTTGCACGGAACGGTACAGTGCACCATTAGAAGTCAAGGTCAGAAAAAAACATTTTCAATTAAATCATCCTTACAGTAATAAATAAATAAAAACATAGTATACTCTGTATAGGAATATTTTGTTACAGGACTTAACATTAACTGATCAAGACAAAATAAGGTAGATATTTTCGTGATTTTCATAAACTCAATAGTCTTTACTGAGTTCAATGGTGTGAACAGAATATTGATTTGGATGATAAAAAAAATATATAATTGCATAGTATGGCTGCTGGGAGACTAGGGTGAATAAATCTGAGTGCAAGAGCTGTTTCAATCTTTAGGCAGGGCAACAAATCTAAAGAGAGGCCATTGATTTTTTCATGTTTGTTTCCAAACGTGAAATATTCATAGTGGATGCTTGTTTAAGCGTGTCAGATTTAGACAGCTGGATAATTCAACTCAGGACTGTCGGTGGCCATTGATTTCCCTATAGCGTGATTAAAACTATACAGCCACTGTGGTTTACAAGGATTTTGTAGGAGCGAGTCTATATGTCTGAGAACAGAAAGATTTGCTGACAACATCCGGTGTGCAGTTTCGGCACACCTGCTTATAAGCACAAACAACTCAAAGACATTATTCGGGCTGAAGTCTATACAGTACGCACACATCTGCTGTCAAGCAATCAACATGCGTGCCTGGTGAATGCATCATTGTACAGTGAATCCCACTATTATACAATAAGTACAAGCAGTAATTGTCATTTTCCAGGAAAGATAGACAGACAGGCAGGCAGACAGACTCTCTGTGTGTGAAGCGGTAGGTTTTTTGTTAAGATGTCTTCTTTGTCTGTATACACAAGTCTTGTTAAAGTTAAAATCAAAATCTCTCTCACACACGTGCACACACACGCACAAACGCTGTGTTGCAACCATTTGTTTTCCAGCCCTGAGCGCTCGCCGTGTGCAGAAACGTGATGCTCCTTCAGGAGGTTCCAAGGCTATGGAGGAGAGCAGGTGTGTGGGGGCCATAGTGACAAGCACAATTTATTGGCTGCTCCCAAGCAAGAGAACACATTCAATATTATGCTGGGAAGATGAATCCGTCCCCAACGCGCCAAGCTGAGCTCACTGTGAGGCCAGCCAGTAATTTACACATGCAGGTAAGCTCAGCTCAGCAGCCTTCAGAGCTGTAAAATACCTGTGAATTAACAGCTCCCCTCCATTTAATTATGCCCTAAAACCTTCCAGGTCGACGCGGTGGTAAATTATAACCACATGGGGGCGCCATGTAAACCATACATTATCACTTGGTGAGCATTGACCGGTATTGTTTATTCAGGAACATTATTCCCTCAGAATGCAAACCAAAACTTTGTGCACCATGGCACTGCGTCAGCATATATCATTAGTATGTGATGACTTGTGTATACTGTGTGCCCAGCACAAAGAAAGCCAGTTAAGAGCTCCCTATCATTATCCTTTATCATACTGTATTTAAAAAAATCTTATCCTCTTAGGACTTTCTTTTTTTTTTTTGTATTTAAACTTAGCAATTATTTCTGAGCACTGAATGATAATGAATTAAGGCTATATGATTAAGAGATAAATTAGCATGCTGTCTTTATCCTAACAGCACACTGGTTGCTTGCAATAACTGGAAAATGTAGTGAATCAATATGCACAGTAACCAGCGATAACATGTTCAACCAATATTTTCAAACAACTGCTGCACAGGGGTCGACGATCGGTATTTTGTTGGTGAAGAAGCTGGGTCCAAGTGCTTAATTTATGTTCTTATGTATTTTTTTATTTATTTGATGACTTATTTACATGTTTTCTGGAAGGAGAGGCTATGGGAGGTTGGAGCATTGACAGGCAGGCAGGCAGGCAGACAGAGCAGCAGGCAGCCAGGCAGACATGATGTAGAGCCCTGCATAATCAGCTCAGCCCCATTAATCTGTTCCTCCTGCAACCCTTGATGAGACCAATGTGCTGCGTGTGGGTAAAGGTTCCCCCCTCACCTAGCACCCTGGAGAACACAGTGTTGCCCTGCAGTTGTGCAGCTACGCCCCTTACCCCAAATCCACACCTCAGTTAACCAGTGAGGCTTAGTTTGAAACGTGATCCATTCTTGATGTGTCTTCACAGACAAATATAAGGTTTTATTTTTTATTTGTTTGTATTCAATACAGTAAGTTTTCAATATTATAATACAGTATACCTCCAAACTATTTAACAACATATTATATGTTTTGATGATTGCTTGGAGCTATGCTAGAAATCTGAGAAACCACTGTAGAAAACACATCAAATTAAGAAGGTGTTAGTGTTCACATTGGGGAGGAAAGTCCAGAGAAGGGTGCTAGCCAAGGGAGGAACCTCAAGATGCAGTTAATGGGGGCCTGCTTCAGACTGAATTACATTATGAGAATAATATATTATTGTCCCTCTCTGTACAGTGCATTACTGTAGGTGTAGTTGGTAGTGGCAAAATAAAACCTACTCCCATGTTAAGTTAACCATCGTTGCGAACTGAATGGCAAGCTCGATTCTTAATTTATTGCATGTCTAATGTGTACAGTATAATGATCTACTGTACAGCAGTAATAAGTTATACAAGATAATGTATAATCTGATCTGAGATTGACAAAGATGCCTGTGAGAATCATCATAGCCTCTTCCCACTATGCAAACTAACATGACACGCATGTATAACATTTTTAAGGACATTAGTGCCCCCTAGTGTTCTGACATGATATCAACACAAACCATGTTATTAAATACCTGTTACGTATACACTCATATTGGCTCCTACTGTACTTAATAAAAACCAAAAAGCAGTACAACGTAACTCTGTAAACTAAGGCGTTCCTTAGCAACGGCAAACAAGTTTTAAACAAACAAGTAATAATTAGTTTTTAGTCACTAACCGTTTTAAATGAAGTCTGAATAGCCTCAAGCCTAAGAAGCAACACACACATCCATGCAGAAAAACTTTACAAAGCTATTTGTGTGATGCAGCACCCAACTGTGTGGGAATGACTGAACTGACCACAAGAGCCATGTGTATATTACAGTAGATGTCTATGTTCTTGCACTAGAGGGAGAAGTCACTGCAGACACATCAATCTACTGTCATGTGAACAACTATGCTCACATGAATGTGCATCTAATGGATACGTCTAGTAGCAATCATAACAATAATTTATCCAAATGTACTGTATATTAAAGTAGTTTAAAAAAATATCGTACACAAATTAAAATTGCAACTAAATCTATAGTGCTGATCAAGACAAGTGCATGACGAGATTAACAAATGTAAAATTGGGAATATGAATCAACAACAACGTTATTTATTATTTATTAACCTTTTTTTAAACAAGCACATTATACATTCTTATGTGCAACCATGGCCTTGCAAGTGAAGGCACAGTATCCTCAGGGATACAGGGACACATTCCAACAGTGCCATCTAGTGTACGGTTACAACATCACACTAGGTTTGGGTGCTGCTTTAACTCCATCACTAGAACTGGTCTCTATCGAAGCCTTGTCTGCAGAAAACACTTAGTATCAATGTCCTTATAAATTAAGTGCATCTCTGAGCAATGTAAAACATTACTGAACCACATAAGTGACATTGATCAACATAAACAAGGGAGCCAAATAAGTCGTAAAGTACTTTGAAAATGACTGAGAATGTTTGCCAATGTTTTAATGGTTGCTTTGGCACTTAGTATTGTGTGAATATAAACACTACACCTAATACCATCAACATTGTTGTTAAACTATATAGCCTACTTTCCCATACTAGACTTAAATTCATTAGCGTATTCACTGCCAATTTGCTCTATAGCCACAATATCCATTCATGCTTGGTAATAAAAAATAAATAAAAATCTATCTGCATGGTGGTTGGCAGACTTCCACAGCTACCGATAAGGCAGATCTGGCTCCTGGCACATTGCATTGAGCTAGATGTGCCTCCAAAGCTGTTAAAAGGATTTTCCAGTGAATGACGGTAAAGATTATTTAACCCATTTGCTTTGATATTTAATTAGTTATATGACTGACAGTCACTGACTCAATGGTGGCAAACAAATTACATGCAACAAATTACATGTTAAAGGAATATTTTAGTGAGTGCATAATTAAGACAAGATAACATTTATAGATTATATAACCAGTTTTGAGTATACTGTACATAGTACAGATACTTTTTAGTATCGTTCACAGCTCCAATCTACTTTTAACCTGTTTTTTAGTATAATGTTATTATCTGATCTCTGCAACTATACCTTTAGTATATATTCTATTGAATATATTCAATAGATAAAGACTGCTGATGGCACCCTTTGGTATACAGCAATATAGCAGTACAGCAGAAGGCTGTACCTATAGTGACTAACCGTAACTACAGGAAATATACTCTATATATTATATAGAGTATATTTAGATTGTATTATACATTGAGACACAGAGAGAATGCAACATATATTATTATTATACTATGAAATCTTTGTCTCTCCTCCTCTTTCTATCTATGTTGTTTGTGCAAAGGCAGTTACCGTAAACTCTTTGAAAGATCAACGTCCAATAAGATATTGGGGGCCTCTAATGGATGCTAATGAGCAAATCAGACAATAGGATACTGCTGGGTCTGACATTATGTGTGGTCAGCAATACAAAGCACAGCAACCAGAACATTGTTTCTTATTGCACTTACATTTAAGTACGGGCAATTGTGCCACACAGAAAATTACAAACCTCTTGTCATCATTCTATGTGCAAGCACGCAGTATTATTCAGGCAATACAGTATTATTACAACACACACAACATGAAAACATACCAGGGTTGCCAAGGGATGTCTACACCTGACAGACGTTTTTTGACTGCCAGATCTGGAAACACTAAATGACCATATCGTACAGTTACATACGTCTGCATGAAACGTTTGCAGGAAGTGATGAATCAAAAACTAACTTAGTTCGTTTCAAGAGTGACAAAACCAAAAGACAGTAATATAATGGCACTATTTAGCTCAAATAAATAATAATAAAAAATGTGTTTGTGTGAACTACACATTTTCAGTCAGCGTCTATGGGATCCTAACAATCCTCTTCCATTCCATCACTTATCCTGGCCTGTTCTCCCACACTGCTCTGTCAGCCATGTGTCTCCGGCGAGCGCCATTAAATCAGGGCTCATTGGATAACAGCTGAATGTTAAAATCTGCACTGTCCATTTCCACACATTAACCTTGCTTCTGCCCCCGACCACCTTTTACACTTGACAAGCGTGTGTGTGTGTGTGCGCACGTGTGTGTGTGTGTGCGTGTGTTCTAAGCACGTCACTTGTTAGCATGACAGTTCCGCCATGCTATAAATAACGCTGGCTAGAAGCAGAGGAGGGAGCCAGTTGGAGCAGTGTGACAGCAGAGGACACAGAGGTTTTGTCTTCCTATGAAACAAGAAGGGCATCTGGGCTAACAACCAGCCCACATGGAGTCCAGCGGTAAAAGCAGAACTCTTGCAAAGTAATGGTTAAAGGTACTGTATACTCCTTGGTGTGTAGGAGCTATATCGGTATGGTTTAAACCAACATTACAAACTTTGCTTTGGTTTGTTCAGAGTGGCTCAATGCTCCTCTCCACACCTTCTTTAAGTCCTCCCTGATGTTACGGCACTAAAACGCAATTAACAAATTATACCCTTAATAATAATATTGGAAACATTTGGTTAGACGTCCTCTTTCATGCAAGTCAATGTTAATAGTCCACATTTCTGCTTGAGAATCAAGATTAGAGTTGGGTTCAGCTAATCTCTACATATACGTAGATGCGTTTTTATAAAAAGTTAATTAAAAGCTAAAGCATTGTCAGATTACAGCAGTTTTTCCTGAGATTGCGTTTCAGCCAATGTGTTCTGCCTATTTTGCTCTCCACACTAATTGTCCATGTGCTTTTACCCAAAGCAAACCTGATTTGTCAATACTACATGGACTACATATACCAAGATACCATGATACCAAGATGCTACCAAAATATTGTACTGTTGCCTACAGATGCTGCATTAATATGCAGATATATGTCAAAATAGATATAGGATCATTTACTGTATGTATCCATTCATGTTGTAGTGTATTGTCTATGTTTGTGTTGATATCAAATGCCTTAAAATGAAAGGAATCTAAATAAATAAATTAGAAAGAGAAGGTTTGATTCTTACAGTACCTTGACCCTGGACATGAAGTAAAGGACAACAAATAAGGAGGACTTGGAAGAGTCTGCATCTCAAATAGCCTTTGACACTGACAACCAACGGTAGCCATTCTGCCATTAGATGCTGGGAAAATAGAAGACAGTTTGAAGGCATTTGCTAGCATGTTTCCTTTTCCACAACATTTTTTTATGAGATCAGAGCAGAGAGAGAACAGCAAAACAAAAATAAACGCAAATTAAACACTAAATTGAATTGCACAAAAAATACGACCTTGTCTTGTTTTTTTGTACTTAATAATATGGAGTATTTTAATATAGAAGCACTTAGTCTCTGGGTTAAGTTAAAAGGTTATAAAATATAATTTTTATTTTCCTACAGTAAAATTCATCAATTTGACTATAACTGTGAATGGGCATTTAAGGAGGAAATATATTAGGGCTCAGTAAAGCACTATTTCCTTGTGATAATTTCAAAATTCATCAATAAAAATTTAGAATTAAGTATTTTGAAAAGATGCTGATTTCACATAACCAACAGCGGTGTCCTGCCAGACTGCAATCATCTCTCTAAAAGTGATTTATCACATTTACAACCAGTTTCCAAACACATTGGAGCAATGATTCTAAATTCTGGGGTTGCTATACCATCCAGAACAGAGTTTAAACCTCTTCCTGTCAAGATGAACAGAATTAACTGAATGACATACATTACTTCTGCACAAACTTATATTCCTGTGCTATTTTAATTTTTTATTAGAAACTTTTGTGGTTTTCATTTCTTCCTTCTGAAAGTAACTTAACAAAAAGTGAAGTTTCACTTTGGCTCTCGTGGCATTGGATAAATGAAAGCAATGAAATCATGACAACTTGAGAAATACAAAACAAAATTGAAATGAAAGATAATAGATAATATACACAGATGACTAGGGTGGTCATAATGGGTCAGTGAGCACTACAGTATGACCCACCTGCAGCTACACCACCCCATGGCAGATGGGGCCATTGCACGCTGTGTTGAGACACATTCCTCTCGTGACCATCATTATAGGTAGAGTCAGCAATTCTTATTGCTGACTCTACCTAACTCTAAGTTATTTCCTTATCTCCTCATGGTCCGCTAGCTGCCTGTCCTGTGTGCACACTGATAACATAATCGGGTGATTCTACACTGTAAATAGGAACGCTAACAAAGTGGTGCAGACCGCACCACACAACAATATTCCAGCCTTGACAATGTGTGTCCAATGATGGAGCACTCAAGCAAACTTACATGCATAATACATGCAGAGCACCCAAGGATCTTACCTTGCCTTCTCTATTTTGTAACCTCTCCTCCTGGCAAATCATACTATCAAACAAAACATCCTACAATAATTGTGTGGATGATACTCAAACGTATATTGTAGCCTAGTTCTATGATAGTCCATTATAGTAGAAATGGACTACAGTAGTGGTCAATAGACTAATTGCCAATGCATCAATGAATGCAGTAAATTAATGGATGTGCAAGAATTTAATTCAAATTACAGATCAGAATACAATCTCTCACTAAATTCAGGAAAACTTTTGATTAAAGGTTCATTTGCTATACAATGTGTAGAGGTTAATTCCTGCTGTACGAAAGTTTTAATATTAAATGATTCTTCCCTATTCTGCATCACTATGGTATGCTACTTTGTGTATAAAATTAAATGTGTGATACAATTAAACATGCCTTGTGTGCTCTCAACCATGATCGACTAAAGGTATAGTCAGCTAACCTGGCTCCGCCCGACTATTTCTCCCAGCTAAATTTAATTATAATTATTTATATATTTATATTTGTTTATATAGATTACAGTCTGGAACCCTGATCACAGTGTTCACACAGCCACCCTGCTGGCAGCCCAATCTGCGTGGGTTAGTGAGATGACGTTGAAAAAAGGGGGTTTCTACATGGAGTGGCTGCTATATTTTGTAGTTTATTTTGATACAGAAATAGGGTATTTGGTATTTTGATGTATTTTTGCCCATCCCTGGCCTCAGCCAGTCGTGAGGAAAAACCACAGCACTTGCACTGTATGAAGCTTTCACCTGCACAAATTCTCTTCCACATGTAATGCATTAATTGAGTAGACAGAAGGTGAGGACCACTTTGTACATGTATAATGTATTTTTAGTTTAGAAGTCTTCTTTGTTTCTTCAGCAGTTAGCTGCAAATACTAATAGGGTTTGTATGTGATGTACTTTTACTGACAGATTGCGCACAAACACGCATGTTTACTTATTTCTACATTAGCTACTGCACTTTCCAAACCAAAGGCAAAATGCAAAAACACATGCAGAATGCAGGCATAAATAAAACTATAGACATTAAAATCAGAACAGGTAATTTTCACTGTGAACTTAAGAAGTTCCCCCTCAACATACATACTCCCTTACCCTACTAGTTGAACCCCCCAGTGAAGAATGCTAGACTCTAGCTTCCATGATGATCATGACAGACAGTTAACATACCTGTTTGATGGGCTCCACTGTCCCAGCGATTGTGCTGTAGATCCCACAAGCCAAAAGTCCAGACTCTCCTTGTGCCTTTACTGCCTCTGCTTTCAAAGAGTTTCTTCTCTTGGGCTCAGCTGCGCACACTCGAATGGCAGTTTCTCCCTCTATCTCTCTCTCTCTCTCTCTCTCTCTCTCTCTCTCTCTCTCTCTCTCTCTGGTCATCTGAAAATAACCAGTGCAAGGGACTCAAGAACAGCAGACAATACAAAGAGAACAGACAGGGCAAAGGTGGATGGTGAAAGAACAGAGAATGCCTTGGTAATGCGGACTGTCACCAGAGCTGCATGCCTAGGTCTCAACACAGTGCAAGGGAAGTATTCTCACATGTAACCTAATTTGATTCAAGTCACCCCTTCATGCTAGCACCACATTTGGACTCACAAGCTTGGCTGCACACTTAGCAGGAATCCCACTCTAAGCCATATGACTGTAAGGGACTACACATCTGAATTTCCATGACCTATATGAACAGAAACATTTTCATTCCATGACATTTCTCAAAATCCATGACCATTCTCGCCTGTGTTGAGAAAAAACAAAATCAGAGAGAAGATTAACATAATATCATAAACTATCAGGATGTTGTTTGGGCAGTAAACTGTAAAACGGGTTACAGTAGGCTCATATTTGTTTCTCTGCATGGATTGTTGAAGAGAGAAAACTGAATGAATGGTTAATCCTTTGCTTTGGATAATAATAACAACAACAACGTAATATTCTAAATATAACATGCCATCTTGAAAGATGTATAAAGATATACTCCTCAGTTTGTGTCCATAATTAGCCTTGGTTGAAAATGGCGGACTCTTGCCCCTGCCTTGTGCTGGCTGGCCTTCCTCTTTGATCCTCCCTACCACTGACCTGACATGCCAGATGGATTGATAGTTACAAGTCCATCTGGGAAGCCGTCCTCAAAACTGTTTGTAAAAAGCAGGCACTTTTTAAATATATATATA
>JAODOY010000005.1:974022-993615 GCA_025399855.1 Forbesichthys papilliferus | reverse complement strand
CTTTTTTTTTTTTTTTACTGCTATCCATTTCAACCTATATTTATTAATACATTGTTTATATGTTAATCTCATTGTCTTGTCCATTATGTTACCTAAGGCAAAGGAAATTTGTGCTGGTTGAAGATGTTCTCATTAAAATGATTAGATTTAACATGCTAGTTACATGCTAGTAACATGCTAGCCATATGTAACATCATGTGCATAACACATGGTATGCTACCATTATAGTTCTAACATTGTTTGAATAACTTTGGCCACAAGCAAGACAACATGCTATCACCAATATCAGAATGCTTAATTTAATAAATCATGATAAACCAATTTTTGTTAAGTGTGATTTACTGTATTTACTACAGTTAACTTAACAATTTTAAATGTTTCTGCAGAAGACAATTAGCACAAAAATGGTCTGAACCTTAAAGTATCTGCAACGGAATAATTTTTCTCACCATGTATATAGTTTTGGCATGTAGTTGAACATGCCAAATGCATGGCTAATCAATATGCATGCATGGTTAAAAAAAGGATTCTGTTTTAATCCTTTCAGCTATTTTTCTTGGCGTTAAGTTGAATGATTTTCTTCCATTTCTTTGTATATATTTCATCTTGTTTCAACATTATGTATAATGTTTTTTTTTTTTTTAAAACCCTCAGCCAGGTTCCTTCATCGTGTGCTAATCTCCAGAGGCAAGTGTCCTTAAATTTTCCTGACAACGGAAATATCAGTCCGGATATGTCACAACCTGAAAATTTCTCAATAATGCTTAGATCGAACACGGTTTACAATGGCCTTATTTTAATGGTGTGCTAACCTTTAAAATGGATTTGCTTAAATTCTGCAGAATTAAAAAAAAATGGTAGTCTGTACAAATGTAACCCTAGACCTAACCCTATGATTCTGTTGTGTAAAAGTGTGTTATTTAAATAATGTCTAACTGATTGTTGTTGTGTACTATAGTGTGTTCAATTGGCACATAAAAAGGTTAATAAACTGGAATAAGGCCATGGTATAGTGTATTCACACTAACCCATTAGTCAAACATAATTCCTTGGATATACTGATTATACCTGATTGAGAATTATTGGCAAGAGAAGAGATTGAATATTGCTAAAACAATGAATTAATCAATATGTAATTAAACTCACCCATAGACATTTCTCTCACCTGCACCATTTTTAAATTATTTGTTTGTACTTACCAGCTATATAATGAGCAATAGATTGTTAAACCTCAGATGAATTTGCGATCAGTACCATTTTTTTGTGTCTCTCCCAAAATCTCAGTTCAACTACGATTTGTCAGTTTTGTCTGAGACGATCCAGCCACTAGTACGTAATCTGCCCAGGTTGCTCAAACACCCTTAATAGTTTTACAGAATCCCACTGTGTGTGAACCAGACTATCAAACACACAGCTCCTTTAGAAATAACTATCATTATTTCTAAACATTGCACTAAAGGTTAGGCAGAGTTTATTTAGGTTTGGCGTACAGTGACCGAATACTCTGATTTGTATGGGTCAAGCAAGCAGCCTGACGGTTGTGGTCATGCAAACAAATGGTGTCTGAAATTAGGAGAATTGCTTATTGGTTTTATTATGATGCAGTCTTACTGGAATATAATGGTCAGAGGAACTTTAAGGCAAGCTTTCTTCTTAGCTTCTTCTTCTTGTCATGGCAAGAGGCCATTACAACACACAGACGATAAGGCTATATCCACACTAGCACGGACACAATTGAAAAATACCGTCCGTGCTACCATTTTCACAGCGTTTCCAACAGATCTGCATCCACACCAATGCCAATACATATAAGAAAAGCCTGCTTATAAAACATATACAATATACTGTGTGACCTTTAGTGCCATTTCTGTTTTTGTTGTTTACAAGAACACCTTTACTTTGCTTTAAAATGGTTGTAATCTGGCATGGATCTGGCATTGTATACACAACAAAGCAAAAACTGTGTTTTCTGAGTTATCCACGTATGAAAGCTTTGTCCAGTGATGTATTATATTAATATATTGTACAGTGCATATATACACACGTATATACAGTATATATATTTGTTATTATTGTCATAAATTAACCCTCTTTAAAATGTATTTAACAATAACCTAAATAAAGTCTAAACTGCATTCTTCATCTGCACTGTGCCAGACTCATCAGGAGGAGGAAGACTGGTGTATACCAAATACATCTTTAATTATAATGCATTCAATGTGGTGGCTGGTGACCTAATTTCCCCCATTGGAGAGACACAATCGTGTCTACAGTTTACAGTGGCATACTGTAACTGCTATTATTTACAGTGATATACTTAGTTTTACAGTGACATACATTATCAACTGCCATTGTTAAGTAGACAGAACCAGAGATGACCAGCGGTGTGAATGTAGACGGCCCCTCCCCCACTCCCCCATCCATTGATGCAGATACAGCTCTGTCTGTCTGTCTGTCTGTCTGTCTGTCTGTCTGTCTGTCTGTCTGTCAAAACATCCATAAGCCGGACTAATCAGCAGATAAACCCTGCACATATCTAACTACTCATCAACTGAATTCAGGAGCCAATAGGCTTGTTCAAATATTTTATTGTTATTTCATTGTTGGCCATATACGGTGGTGGTGGCAAGTTTGTTGTCACCAGTATGGAATATTCCTTTCTGCTGTGTACTGGGTCAGGCTTTTATAGGGATGTGCTGTCTGTCTAATCTCAGGCATGACCAACCTTAATGAGAGATCTGGGACAAGAGCCCTGTCAACAAGAGAGCTCCTCCCGCCAACCGTCGGGGCTTTTCCTGCTTGGCATTGCCAAAGCATGCACACAGGCCTGGGGTTTCAGAACTCGTGATTAGTCTTTTTGTTCCCATGCAAATGCTGGGAAGGGTATGCACATTTGCTCTAGAGTCAAACGTATATGTTTTTGCCTGCTCACATTACAGTTTGGTGAAACAGTGCTTCCCGTTATGGGTCTAACATGGACAAACAAATCATAGGTGAAATAAACAACAAACTAACAACAGTAAATAAAGCACACATCAGGGTCAGTCCAGCAACAGCCAAACACTCAAAATCAGTCAATGCCTGTGGCCCAGTAGACATATGAATGACTACTCCTTTCACAGCACTGAGAATGGTCACTGGCAACTTGATTATGACATTTCCCAGAATGCTTTGTGCCTCCATGAAACAACTGCTGAAGTGATTCAAAATTACAATCAGGTTTTGCAAAACATACATTTGAAGCTAACACCTACATTTGTGTGTGTGTGTGCGCGCATGCTCGTGTGTGTGTGTGTGTGTGTGCGCGCGCGCACGCTTACGCTATGTCTGTGTGCGTATTTACAGTAATGGATTGACAATAAAATGTAGATCTATATAGCCTATATTCCACTTATTTCAGGATAAAATACTCAATATAATAATGATAAGCAATATGAACAAGATTGAAATTATATTTCATAAATATTAATTTTCCTAAAATCTCATGTCCATCATTTCGAATAAAGCATGTCATTAATATCGTGTAACATTTAAATGATATAGCCTAATTATGGACCAATCCCTCCGGATTAAAGATAATCCTCTGCATGATGGCTGTGGAAATGATTTCATGTTTGCTGCTAGTGTCTTTCTGTGTGCCCTACAGTAAGGATAGTAGACATATACAGACAGTAGCTATAAGCTATAGGGTAATGGCTTTCTGGCCCAACATTTAATCAAATATTAGCCTAATGTTCCATAGACATGAAACCAAGCGTTTAAGGTTAAATAGGTGATTCATTCTTAAAATTATTTGCAGATTTCACTATAGGCTACATAGCCTACCGTAATTAGAATTTAAATAATAAGAATTATGCTATTCAGAATGTATTAGTTTGATTGTAAATATAGGCTTATATTGTTGATATTTTTGTAAACACTTGATAAAACGTCATATGAAAAGCAATAAATACATGTTTTGCTGCATGCATGCAGCGGCTTAGACTATGGCTTGTAAACAGCACTTACGGCTGATAGCATCGGCAGATAACCACAGAGTGAAGCAATGGTAGAAACAGACCGGCTGCTATGAACACTCGCCATGGGAATTTAGGACCCAAATCCACTTCTGTTTCTGTAACACTATCGGGGTCGTAATTGGTTGAGGGACATAGATTAAGATTGATGAGACGTTAGAGTGGCTCTCCGGGCTTTAGGGGATCGATAAATATAGTGAGTTCTAAAGCTTTCGTTTGAGGAAAGACAAACGACTACTGTAGCTCGGGTACGCCTAAACACGCTCCGCACAGCGACACTGATCTGAGAACACGCAGGATTGACAGGAGAGGGCAGGGTGGGGGTTGAAATCAAGATGTGATCCCCATCAGCTGACCAGGGTTTAAACAGCTCCGTAAAGGCTACTGGGCTATTGTTTCAAGACAAACCGATTTAAGTTTTATGTTAGGTTTTCTAGGCGATCCAAGCCTAAAAATACGATATTGCTTTGATGGCACCTGATGGCAGGCGGCAGGAATGTATACAATTTAATCGGTCCACATAAAGTGAATATAGCCTACATTAAAATATGTTTTGATTAATTAATAAAGCATGTTCCTTTGATACTTATAATATAATTGACGCGGTAGCCATGTAGCCTATATCCCATGTTAACTATAGTCTATATTGTTATTCTCATATGAAAATATTAAAGTGTATTTGCTTTTAGGGCTATTCCATCATCCCGGCAATATTCGTAATATTTCCCAGATAGGAAGACAGAGTAGACCTGCAGTAGCCTACATGGGTGTTGTTGATGCGGCCTGTATGTGTTGCAGGCCCAGTGGTTCTCAGCACCCCAGCCCAGCTTGTCTCCCCCGTGGTCGTGGCGCGCGGGACACTTTCTATCACCACAACGGAAATCTATTTTGAGGTAGATGAGGATGACACGGCCTTCAAACGGGTCGACCCAAAGGTAAGTGTCATGGAAAGTGTTTATTGAATTATTTTTATAATATTAAGAATAGACGTAGTGCATGCATGCTAACACGTGTGAATCAAACCGTACAACATAGATCCCGCCCGATATTTCCGTAAAATGGACCGTTTCCACTAAGTATTTTTTTACAGGCTATAGCAATTTTACGAATATTCAGATGTTTTGCAAAAAATAAGTGAAACGTTTCTAACCTTGGCCGAATTGAACGCAGTCAAAAATAGCCTTATAATTTTGTGATCATTATCGTTTCATAATTATAAATGTGTTAGGGTCATTTAAATAAGCGATATGCATATATATATGCTATATTATTATAGGTTTATTAAATACCCCTATAGCCCACAGTCAGTTGCACTGTTATAATACATGCAGCATTAAATAACGCAATGGCTATGGTTTGGGCTTTATGTTTAGAATTTTTAAGTTGAATACAAATATACAAATGAATATGTCCTCCACAAGATAGTTGCATGCCTTGAAACATGTTTTATCATATTCATTAGTTTAACATATCAAATTACTGAATCTCACTAAGTGTTCTGTAATGCAATTTTTAATTAAAAATATGCATTTAATAAACCAAAATGGGACACAAATATCAAACAGCTTGATTTATTAACTCTTTAAATTAAATCGAAGACAGGAATAAAAAAAAAAACATATCACAGATGTTATAATCCAGTGTATTTCAAGTGCATTTTTTATTAGACTTTTATATAGGCTATATATATACATTTATATATATACTATATATATTTTATTATTTTCATTATTTTTATCACATAGGCCAAAGCAAAGGTATGGCCTATAGAAAAAGAACATTAACAACAAAACATTTGAATATTTTAAATAATAATTCAAGTAAAGGTATGGAATGTTTCAAATGTAATAAATTGCGTTGTGGCCTATATCAAACTGTAAACTTTAAATATCAGAAAATGTCCATTTAAAACAGACCACTGCTGCAAGTAAATCAATAGATTTTCTACCAATGAGATAAGTAAAAAGTGTTCAGGAGTAGTCTAAGTTTAAAACAAGTGGAATCCTATTTACGTGTCACAGGAACAACATTCACAATTTCAGACCACGGAATCACAATCTATGAATGGTTATTTACAATATAAAATGTACAGTTGTTTTTTTCCCTCGATGCTTTTAAATTGTTTTTGTTTTAACGTTGGCTATATAAGGCTGGAGAACCGTGGCACGGAAATAAAAGAAACAAAGTCGGGTGTGCCTTAAACTGGCTCCTAGAATTCGCAAGGGTAAATAAGTAAGTAATAGTCTATGAGTGTGACCTAAACATCTTGAAACAGACCATGGTATAATATTTTCAAAAGGAGAGACATTTTCACATTTCATTAGATTTTTAAAAAAGGTCGTCGGTATATTGTTTTTTTTTTATTCTGTCCATTCTGGTTAACATTATAAGCCGCTTAACCATTTCAACAAAACGTGAAATGCATTTTTACCTCAGAGTTTCTCCATGCTTTTGGGGTTTGTCAGTATTTCTCTCGCCAGCCGCCAAGTCTGTTTGGCTGCGTTCTCAAGAGCTGAGTGCGGTTTCCCTTGGAAAAGGTCTAAATTAGGGAGGAAATAATGCGGACACCTCCTGCATTGCAAACACGAAATAAGCTGCAATAGAATCCCATTCAAGCGATCGCCAAGGCAGTTCTCGTCCCAGTCTGATTCTCTGGGATGCTTTTCACACTCGTACGAAACAAGAGTCTTCATGTGATAATTGTTGAGTGGCTGCCCTGGCAGTTCTAGGTGACGGTCGCGTAATGTTTTTAAGACCGAAAGACATTTCTTCCTGCAACCGCCTAACAGGAGGCGATTTTCGGCCTCGGCGAACTGCAATACCCATGCATCGCTCTCAGCTGAACTCTGCTTGCCGTTCAACGAGTAGCACTCTTTGGATAGAAGATTGAAACCCTCCGCTTTGACTTCTGCCACCCTGTTAGGTCCCGGCCAGGGAATATGCGGGAGAGGCCAGTGTGCAGCGCTGCGTGGCCAAATCCCGGTGCACTTGAACGCCGGTGTGATCTGCACAATGTATCGGTCTCGGATGCGTAACTTCACTTCACTAGTGTCAGCGACCATTTTGACAACGTCTCTATAGCTGCACTTATCTACCGCCTGCGCGACCAAAGTCTGGAATCTGGAACGGATCTTGCGCGCCGAGAGGTAACCGGAGGCTGTGATAAACTCAACCCAGAGAGACATGCTCCTCTTGCGGCCGTCGCTGAGCTTGAGCACGGCGCAGCCCGGCAGAGAGCCGTCATCCACGAAGTTGAACACACCCATCTGGTTGAGGTAGAGCACTACCTCGAACTCAGTCGGCGATATGACCTCTAGACCCTCGAAGCGGTTCTCCATCTCGCTCAGCGAGCTGATGAAGCGTGGCTCCTGTACCTCCACTTCCTTCAGGACGTCCGACACCACCTTGCATACCTCCCGAATGGTCTTGGAGATCGCCGCTTTCCGAGATTGGCATTTCTCGTTGTAATATTTGTTCAGGTGGTATACCAACTTCGCCTGCGCGGCTATCATGTTCGGGCAGAGATCCGGGTTGTACACCGGAGTCTCGCAGTATGCCGAGGGATCCAACGCGGCAGTTTGTACGGGAGCCAATTTTAGAGAAGAAAAGGATCTGATTAGAAAGAAAACCGTGTCTATTTAAAATAGACAGCTGTCGTTGTAGCTGCGCCCAGAGATCATGCGTAATTATATTGACGCGAGTGGACCGTACGCATGAGTTGATTATTGACCTGCTTGAAGCCAAGCTCTTACATTAAAATTAGTACATTTAGAATTAAAAGTGCATTTCAATCCGTTTCAGGCCCAGTAGTGGAACAACATATGTCGTTTCCCTTTTCTCTAACCATCCTATGTAGTTAGGAATCCGTTTGGAGTGTGCGCGCTCCTGACGCGGCCGGTGTCGCTGTGTTTTAGCTGAAACACACACACGCTCTCGGAATTATAAGGGAGGGGTAGAAGCCGGGACGTCCAATCGTCTTCTGATGCGTCACCGCGCTCCCAGTTTATCGAAAACAAATTAATCCCCGGGTAATATATACAAGTAAAAGTAAAGGTAGTAGCGAAATAATACACCAACGCTTTAAGACAGAAATGTTTTTTTCCGCGGCTCCAATTTGCTCGTGCTATGTGGACTCTGCTTTCCCCTATGTAACAGAATAGGTCGATATAAAATAGGCAAAGGCTTTGTGTATTTCTTATCTAAATAAAATATTAAAAGCAAAATAAAATTTAATATAGCTAGTTGATTACCCATTATAACCTGAAAAATGTTATATTTGACTGGATGATTTGCACACATAGGAACGCGGTAGATATTAAAACGAAATGTTATGTGCAGCTAACTTACTAAAAATATACCGAATTTTGTTTAAACGAATATACCTAGCCTGCATTTATTTTATGGTAGTAATAATAAGATCGAGGCAGAAAGTAATATCTCTATGTCGCCTATTATATTTTAGTAGCCTACCTAATATCAGACGATATAGCCAAAATAGGCATGATGTGACGAAACGCTTGTGTCTGTCTGCTATAATGTATATTAACCTACCTATGATTATTTATTATCTTGATGTTCCCCTTTAATATATTTTGTAAAAAAAAATCTCGTTAAATAAATCGATTAAATTAAAATGTATATAAATTTTACTTCCATTGTTGCCTTATGTATAATGTCTATACATTTAGATAAGATATTTAATTATTGCTCGTTGTGCCAGTATGATTGCTCCTGTTAGTATCACACATTAATATCACACATTCAAATCAAAGGATAAAGATTAGAATTCACCATCAAATACAAGTTTTTTAGGAACAAGTTACTTTTATGGTCATATTTGTATGCCTACTAAAATATTGACTCTACAATAAGCAAACAAAAAAGAAATATATGAAAATAGATTCAGAAATGATTATTTTAATGCTGATTTATTTGTTACCAGCTGTAGGCTACTTATCACCAGCCTTTAGGCAAAAGGCTCCTAGAAGCCTATTAGATGCCTTGTAAAGATTCTCTGCGGTATATAGTCTACTATCTCTGGCTCTCATTAGTTGCCCTCTATCTCACAATGCAGTGCATGAAGAAGACTTCAAAGGGATTATGTTGCATAGATCAGATATGAGACCACAAAGGCATGTGTACTCGTATGTACTGTAGTCAGATGCGCGTTTAACAGCAGACAGTATAGGGGCAAACGGCAGGCAGCCTCCTCTCCTCTAAGGAGACTACTTGGATGTGTGTCAGAGAAGGGAGGGGTGATATACTGTAGATCAGCCAATGCCCAACAGCAGTATTGATGCTGTTACATTGTTATATGGTTTTGGATGGGGTTGTAGCTGCATATTGTATTCCTGCATAAATAATAAAGACAATTGACTTCAGATTAATTGAATGGTCCTCATAGATGTTTAAAAAAACAAATGTTGTATCTTCATGGAGGAGTATGAAGTACAGTCATGAGATGTTTCACGTGGTTAGAGGTAGCTATGCTGCCTGCTCTCTCTCAGGCTCTGTGCGGGGGGGTTGTGACCCCCCCCCCCCCCCCCCCCCATCTCTCCTTACCCTGCTCTCTCTCTCTTTCTCTCTCTGTGGCTCAGCAGGTATACTGTCTGTTATTGAAACCAGACAAGCTTTGCTTTAGCGGGCTACATCTTGCTCTCCTAGTCTGCTATCTCCAAATCCAGTTGCACCTCTGACATTGTCCCGCAGACCTCGGCAATCCCCTCCATGTGCGTGATAGAAGGGTGGGATTTTCATTGGGATTATCACCTCTTAATCTAAAGCATGTGGCCACGCAGACCTTTACAGTAACTCAACCTGCTTGCTCATTCTAAAGGCCCCCAGACTCTAGGCTTGTCAGACCATGCCCTCAGAAACAATATCCCATGTCTGTACCATTATAACATTTGCACCAAAGATGTTGGACTAAGAGGGAGTGAGCAACAGCATGTCTTTCTATGGGAGACTGAGCATATATTCCAGACAGCTAAATCTACCTTGGCCTGAAACATAGTCCATTTAACAAAAAACAGTTTGCTGAAGAAATACTGTTGTGGCCTCAGATTGATCGTGTTGTACTTGGGAATTTATGTAGTATACACAAATTATTCCAATAACCCTTCCAGAGAGAAATAATGTGCAGTGTTTTGGTGAAATTTGCATGGAACGCTGGGTCATTCCGGTCTGCATAAAGGGTGAACCGCCCCCTTCCAATAGTGGAACGCGGAAGTGGTGTATGTTGGCACCTCTTGTGTTGCTCCATTCTCTCTGTTTGCTAGCGTTGCTGTTGCTTTTGCTTGCAGTCCATCTATGGATGGCAAGCCTCCATGGGCCTACTCTCTGACCCTGGGAAGCCGAATACGCGAATACTGTGTAAATCAATACAAATTACTCCTACTTTGGCACAGTCATGTGACTCTGTTTTGAAGGCCCCTTTTGTTTCCAGACGCATGCCTGTACACTTTTTTTTTTCTGTGGCTTTTCTTCCACTGAGACTGGTCCTCCTGTCAGCAAGGCTGGTCATGAGGTCACCAGTTCTCCACTGAAGGGCCTCTATAATGACACCACTCAAGCTCCGAGGGACTTGAACCCACACTCCGTTTCATGTATCCCAAGCTGTTAAAAGCATGATGGATTAATATACTTGATAGACATTACATTGGGAGTACATTTTTGTTAGTAGTGTATGAGCACTACATATCAATGCAAATATATTAAAATTTAAATAAATGTATAATTACCATCAATTTTTTATTATATAATTTTGCAAGCCTGGTATTGTACTTTTACTGGAGTGAGGAAAACCAACAAAAACTATTCATTAGAATCATTGTCCTATTTCATCATTATATTATTTGAATGTATAAGTCATTTTCATTCTTTTATGGTCTAATATTAGATGTATGTATTAGTGTCTAGCCATATCAATGCCAATGGAGTTAGACATCCTGCCCAATGTGCAGACAAATCCCATGCAGAGCCATAGAGTGACATATTTCTTTATAAATCAGATTAGGGGGAATGTCACTTCAGACACAAGCAATCAACACAAGCTCTCGGGCTGTGACAAATAATATAGTTGAATCTCCGGGGACCTGCACTCATTGTGACACACGCTTTTCTTTCTTTTTTTACATTTTCGTTTGTCCTAAAATTAAATTGTCATTGTGATTTTTAATAATAATCAGAGCGTTATTATTCCAGGCAATATGGCATCTCTGTAGGGAAGCCAGTTAATGTTTTGGGCCCCATATCTCACACTGGGACCCCCTCTGGTTTGTATCTGTTCATTTGTCTTTAATTCTTCACTGTGTATTAGCTGACTCCTTCTGCAACCAGCCAGCAGGGAGCATAGTGCATTACCAGGCCTTCTGTTGGTCCAGCACACTGGTCCTGTGAGCCATGAGACACGCACGCACATATGCACACACACATGCACACACACACACACACACATGCACACACGCATACACACACTCACGCACGCACATACACATCCACACGCATACGCACACACACGCACACACACATCCGCACGCACACACGCACGCACGCACGCACACACATGCACACACACATGCACACACACATAGATACACACATACTGTACATACACACATCAGCACGCACACACACACACAAGCACACATACTGTGCATACACACATCCGCACGCACACACACACGCACACGCACACACACATGCACACACACATACATACACACATACTGTACATACACACATCCACGCACACACACAAGAACACACACATACACACATCCACACACACGCACGCACACACCAAACGTCCCTCCATGGTGGATATTTCTGAAAACGTAGTTGAGGAGTGTGTAAAATGTGATAATTAATTGATAGACATTTCCCCCCCATCCTCCTCACCAAAACGCTACGCTTGTCAAACTTTGTGATAAATTACATGCATGTATTTGCATCAATTTAGCATCATACCAATTCAGGTTTTATTTGCTAAAATAATGATCCAGAAAATGTGCTACTGCCTGGTAAAAATAAAACCCAGGACTACATGTCTTTGCTGTGCAGCATGCAGTGAAGTACTGTTTCAGTGTGTTTTTATCAGCATGCTGTTAAGCAGCAGGTTGTGTAGTGCATGACTGTGCTAAACATTGTGTATGTTTGTGTCTGCCCTATTATTCCTTTATTTGTGTGTGTTATTCCCGTTTCCCCCCACAGCCTTATAGGGCCAAATTGCTCAGGGAGGCAGTTTATTTATACACGTGTGGTGCTCCCTTTTAATTGTATTTATTTTCTTCCCAGTGAAAACTGTCGGCTCGTTTCCACGTTGCCTGACATGAAAGGCAACAATGCGCTGGGGCCGGCGTGATTAATCTTAATGTGTGTGTGAGACGTCTGGTATATAAAGGTAGGAGCTGTAATCATCTGCCCACTGACCCCGTGATACGCAACCACTCAACCCTTGTGTCCAATAAGCAATTTTGCGTCTCAGATTAATTAAACACCCCATTGTTCCTGTGTGTCATGTGACGTAAGACCAGGAGTACCCAGAAACAAACACAGAACAACGGGAATTTATAAACAAGGTTGATACACTTGCATTTGGCACTGCAGTAATCAAATGCGGGGAGTTATGAAATTAGGCAATCTTGCCCAAATAAGGGGTGAAAGGTTCATAATTCCCAGTGCTGGAGATCTGAGCTGCTGGGTGCCAACTGTCAAAGCAGGGCTAATGATGACAAATGTCTCTCTATGCAGATTGGGAGCAGCAGCAGGCACACTGGTGTGCAGCTAAGAGAGGAGAAAGAAAACTAGAAAGGACCCTAATATGAGAAAGCTTGTGTGCACATTATCATTTGCGTCCATATAAATAAAGCTGACGGTTTGACTTTGAAAGAACTCCGGTGTGACCTTGATGCTGTACTGTGCCCTACAGTGTAGCCTATCCTGTGGCCAGTGTTGAAAACAATGTGTTTCAACAAACAAGGGCAATCACTTGGTATAGAAAATAAACACCAGCTGTAATTAATTTATATTTGGCTTGCCAAGTTAAGATGGATTTCAAAAAGACCTTTCTTCACAATGGGTGCAAGCCATGTTTACGCTAGTGTTATATTTAGCAAAACAATCCATCACCACTGAAAGCAAAAAGTTTATAGCATGTAGACCTACAGTATAAGGTGTCCTTGTGTGTACTTTTCCTCATTAGCCGTCTTAGAATATATTTTTGTGATAATTACACAAGGTAATGATGTTTAACTCGGTACACAGGAAGCCCTCTTCATCAGTGTTTTTGGTTGACCGTGACAAAGTATTTCAAATTTTGTTTTTTTGCGTCCAAACATTTATGGTAGAAACCCTTTTAGGAGAAAGCTATAAATCTGAATTCACTTACTGTGACGTAGGACTTGTGTTAATAAAAGAGCAAAACCCGGAGTGTTGTGTGGACAGATTCCCCCAATTTGTTGCTTGAATGGCTCTTGAAAGGGGTCCCACTTTGTACAAAGGAGAGCCTCCTCTTTGTTTGGTTTCACCCCATCTGTGTCATCTAGTGGTGTGCATGTGCAAGAGGGTGGTGTCGTGGTGTGTGTGGGGCGGGGGCATAGCGGTCCCCAGTGACGCTGCCAGTTGTTTTATGGACTCAGCGGAGTGATGCAGGGAGTTCATATGTTGGCCAGGCCCATTGTGTGCCTGGGCCAGCTGACACGTGTGAATTGACTAGAGCATATTGACAGATCATTTCCATTAATGAATGGGCAGACTCTGCCTTGTTTCACGCTGTGATTTATGCCCTCGTTGCGTCATCCTCTGTGATCGGGGTTAGCTGACCCCCACCCACCCGCTAAAAGGAACCCTATAAAACAAAACAACACAGAAACAGCATGCTTTGTTTGGACGTACACGCTCTCTGACAACATCTATACGAGACTGGGCAAAACAAATGTCACTTCCTTGTTGGTGGCCTGTGCATAGAAGGTTTCACCACAGAATAAAACTGTAATATTACAGTAGTATGATAATGCACTTAATTATAACAATACTACTACTGATAATAGTACTACTACTATGCTGTAATGCCTGGTCCATGGAGAAGGTGCATCCTTTATAAAGAGACTAGCCAGCCAGCCAGCAGGCCTGACTTGATTTGTTTAGGAGCACCTCCATGGAGGCAGCCAGACCACCGCCATGCTGCTCCTCCTGGGCCAGGCCTGGCCCTCCACCCCCCTCCAGGGCCCTCCTCTGCCTGGCCTGGCCTGGCCTGGCCTGGCCAGGCCCGGGCCAGCCCACCAGTTCACCTTCCCCCACAGTGCCACATGGAAGGCACATTTGCACTCCTCCTTTTTACCCTGCCACGTCTACCCCCCCCCCCCCCACACACACACACACACACCCACCCCACCCCCCGTCCCTTTCGTTCCCGAGAGGGATGGAGGGAGAGAGGGAGGCTCACCCCCCCGCCATCCCTTCCCTGAGCGCCTGCGAGACAAAGATGGCAGCAGAGACATTTTGTCTACTTTGATTAGTTCCGGTGACGGTGAGCCAGGCCGAATATTAGCCCGTTACGGGCATATCCGCTCACTGTGGGGTGCAGATATAGAGTGCACCATCCCCTCCTCTCCTCAATCTTCCTCAGGGTGGGGGGGGTAGGCCATATGGGACGTAATGCCAATTGCTTATTTTACACAGTAATTAACATCGCCCACAGCGTGTCACGTGGAAGGTATGTCACAGCCATGACCAAGTTTTATCACACATTTACATGCATTCTTCAATAAGGACAGATATTTTAAGATCATCAAAGAGGACCGTAAGACGGCCTCGTGCGTTTCCTGTCAAACAAAAGTATAGAATATTAACTTTAAAGCCAGATAGCTACGTTGCTGTGACAGTGTTCATATTCAACGTACCGCTGAGACGTCACAAATCACTAATCTGTCATTTCCTTAAGTGTCAAACTATCTGGTATCTGTCCGCTTAATCGTGGAGTCAGCAATTGTAGCACTTTTTGTCGAATTTAGCAAATATCTTCTCATGGCTGTCCATTCTGTGTGTTCTACCGACCTGCTCTGTTAATGGGAACACAAAATGGTGCAGACCGCACCACACAACACTAAGAATTTCTGAAGGAGCATAGAAGGGAGAGGTGTTTTTGTTTTGATAGAGTATAAACAGTCTTCCAGCATCCTTAACTTAACCTTTAAGTTAGGGTTGACGCCATCTGAACCCATTCCCACATAGTGTGTGTTTACAGACACCCACAATGCTCCCTTATCAACTCTATTGTAGCGCTTAGCACACGTACATCCAGCTACTTGAAACACTATGAACTGCAGGCACAACACCCAAGGGTTCATGCAGCTCCCTATTCTCCTGTTTCTACCTACCGCAGCACATAATAATTCCTTTGTGAGCGCTATACTAAGCTCGTGTAGCGACGTCGCTGAATGTTTAATTCCGCTTCGCCGTCATCTCGTGGGGTGGTGGCCTCTGTCTCTCCACGGGCTCCATTAGATACTGTAGGGCTACGGAGATGCGCGGGTCGGCTCCTGTCTGGACGGCCCGTGACGGGCAAGGATGTGTAAGCGGACGCGTCAGTAACTGCTTGCAGGCGTCCACCTGCTCAGGAGCACCGCCCCCGAGGCTAAGAGAGCCATTCTGGAGGCGAGCTGCTGTCCACAAGTGAGAGACTGAACAGAATGCTTTGCTAATGGGCGCTGACACAAAGGCTTGTGGTGAGGTTTAAATTTACGGTAGTAAGGTAATGTACGTGCTGATAAGTAACCATCCCCCTTTAGATTAGTAGCATACTAATCTGTTAAGGGTAAGGGTTATCCGTGTAATTATTAATTAGGTACAGTTTGGAGAAGATATAGATTCATCTTACACTTATTCCTGTATCCAGAATAGGGGGTACAATATGAACCTCACCAACCCTTCTAAAAATAAAAACAACCCCACCAGCAGGCAAATTAAGTTCTGGTGTTTCTACCTTGTTATATTTCAAACGGTTTCATTAGATCATCAGCTGTGCCGGTCTTGGCAGTGTCGGGGAGCTGTATGAGGCAAGAAGTCGAGCGAGAGAGAGAGAGAGAGAGAGAGCTTGTCGGCTGTTGACACCATCTAACGAAGGGCGGATTAGGAGTTTACAGAAGCAGTAATATGATAGGTCAAAGCACTCCTGCACAGCGCCCAGCTCCGTAATGAATGATTGACTGGCAAAGGGGAAGCTGCTGCCAGTCGCTGGCGGAGGCAGCGCTCATCCTGACTGCTGCCGTAGCGCTCCACAGCTCCCCTTGATCACGTCTCACTGCTCCTCTCTCATCTGAGGCTCCAGTCTGCACGGAAATGCACTTTCCTCCATAATTTACACATTTAAGACGTTTTTGTTTGCTTATTTGCAATTCGTTTTTTTTAGTTCTTTCAGCTCGTTGTCTCTCTCTCTCTCTCTCTCTCTCTCTCTCTCTCTCTCTCTCTCTCTCTTCCTTACACACACACACACAGCAGCATATCGAATTCCCTTTCTCTTGTGTGTGCCTGCAGGCGATGAACTAATTTCAGGTTCCATAATTGCAGTGTGTTGTACACCTGTCTGCTATTAATTCTCCCCCGTCTCTCATTCTCTTGCTTAATGGGATATTATTGTAATTATTGTCATTATGCCATTTTGTGTAATGAACTTGATTGATGTTGTTGCTACGGCAGAATTAATTGCCTATAATTAGTGCAAATGTGTTTCTCACTAGCATCGGTAGTGTTAACGTGCGGGCGAAGTGGACTAGCCTTTTTTCGCTGACCGCTAGCATTCCCCCGAGCTCTCGATATGGCGAGGAGAGCGTATAGCTGGCCGGTCTCTGGTGAATGGGAGCCCGCTTGTAGCCATTTTAAGACTATTTTACCAGCGCAAGGCATACACAATAGCCTGCACTGGGCTTTGTTTCAACCTGTCACTTGCCCACAGTGAGAATGAAATAGCCCTTCGTCTTAAAAGAAAAGGTGAAAAAGGTTTTGCCTATAGTCCCATTTATGGAAAATCTGGTTGTGTTTTGAAAAGGAGGGGAAAGTTTTCAGCCATTTGATTTTGAATGATTTTGTTGAAGAGGCAACCTGCTAGAAGGAATGCCCAGGGAAGACTCGAATGAGCGATGAATGAAACTTGAATGAACGATGTTGAGTTTTCCTTAAGCGGCTCACAATCCAATTAGGAGTTTAATAAGGGTCATACATAAGGGCTTCACGCTGCTGGTTGGCTCTGTTTGGGGCATTGGGGGACAATATGGGACTGGAGGATGATAGTCTTGCTGGAGCCTGAGGTGCTTTCAAATTGGCAAACAATGTCGAACGTTGGTAAACATTTTTAAGCACACAAAAAAGGATAGCGCACAAAGATGCTGAACTATGGGTTACAGTTGAAATATTTGGAATGTTTACACAAAACATTTAAAATGTTAGTTCAAAGCAGTTGGATTCCCCACGAATGTTCGCCGAATCTGAACGCCCCTCTGGTTCCTTTGGTGAGGGCAGAGGGGCTTTGGGCCCCAGTGAGTCACTGACAGTGTCAGGGGAGCACAGATGATGATTCTCTGTTGTTCTAGGTAGGACGATAGCCTGACGCTGTGGTTACTGGTGCTCTCGCGTGATGCCAATTACCTGCTTGACTCACCTGCTCCCTGCCAACATCTTAATTGCCTTTTGTCTCACGCTCATTCCTTCATGACGCCCGATGAACCTGTGAGGTCACAATGTTTTCAAATTACAACTTGACTTTTCTCACAGTGCAGTCCCGTTGACAACGTTCTGTTTCCGGCTTGGATGTAGTTACAGTAATAAATCCAAACTAATAGATATTATCGTTAATTTGTGGAAAAACACACTGTATATTTTCAGATTTTTTTACAGATGTATTATGATGTGTGAAGGCTTAAACAGTTGAAATATACTGTAAACCTATGTAAGATGTATGGAGAAGTTGCTACTTTCATAATGTTATAATAAAAAATGAGGTTGTACTTGTACTATCTATTCTTAGAAATGTTGGGAAATGTTTTAAGAAGGTTGGAAAAATGGTACCAATACTTTAAATCAGTGGTTACTAACTTGTTTGTGTTATGTCACTGTGATATCACCACACACAAAGATTATGACCCTAACTCAGTTGAATTTCAGTATTATCACAGTGTAATATCATTGATATTAAAATTGATTATTACATTTAATGAACAATATGTTAGCATATTATTTCAGTTTTCATTTTACAAGACATATAGTACAGGTATCAGGTGGGATATATTTCATTTTGAGATCATATAGCAATACCAGACTTCAGAGTATATTTATATTTTATTTTTACATACATGTTAAATGATAGTTTTGTAAAATATAATCCACGATTATTCTACATGCCGAAATTAAATCTAGCTGTTTAAATTAACTATTTTTTGCAGCTCTGCCAATAGATTGTATTATTAGTTGGGTAGATCTGTTGATTTCAGAAAGGCCGTACCAAGTAAATCTACAGCCTCCCCATATGAGCATTTTGTGGACTGGTTCACATGCCATGGAGAAGCTTTGAGCTCCTGACAGCTGTTCAGCTCCACACGTCCTGCTTCTCAAGTGCTATCGTTTGGGCCCACTTGAGTCCTGTTAGGAGCTATATTTACAATTCACGCACTCTTTTCAACAACCATTGAGAGTCCAGGAGAGCCCCAGACTTTGCGGCCCTCCAGTAGCATGGAAACACTTTCAGCTTTATAAACACTTTGTAGACTAAAGCTTCCATTGTCACACAACAACAACAACAAGCAATTTTCTACAACTCTTGAACACAGTGATTTCCCAACCATTATTATTTAAATTGCTGATTTGACAGTTTTATATAAAATATGCCGTGTTATAGAGAAAATTTCTGTTTACAAACTGTGAACATTTTCTAATGACAGGAAGAAATTACATTGCAAGAAAATGTACCATCAGGACGGGCAAACAGTAACTTATTTTTGGTGAAAAGATGGAATGCCAAAGGATATTCACGTGCTTTCAAAGGAATGGAGTAGAAAGGGTGAGCATAATGCCTAATAGGTGCTTTAGTAATTTCAGAGTTTTCATAGCTTAATCCGTTCTGAAAAGCTCAGCAGAAGAAAAGCTGCAAATGGCCCTCAGTATTAATTTGATGTGACTTCTGTACAATAAGGGCTGTGGAACCCAGCAGCCCATTTTTTAGCTTACCTTCTTTCATCATTCCAAGCCCTTGGAACGTTTGCCTAAATGTTTAATGAAACCAAGGCTGTAAGCTTCTTTGGTATTCTGTCTTTGTAAAGCTTTGCCTTAAAACTATTATTATACTGTGTTCAAGGCAGTAGAGCACATACAAATAGTGGAGCTGCCTTTCCATTTTGTCCAACTCAAATTGATTTGGTACAATCGAGAGGGCAGTTGTATTTAAACACATATTCTATGGCTCATTTACCCTTTTTCTCAATCTGAATGAATAAACCATGGGTTCTTGCAAATGCCAATAAAGGTTGGTGCTAAGTTTTGCTTGAAACAGTTAAATAAACAAATAAACTAAATGGTGTTGTTTAAATTA
>JAODOY010000005.1:918996-947116 GCA_025399855.1 Forbesichthys papilliferus | reverse complement strand
GCCACCATTAGAGGAACCCCGAAGACGACACCACAGAAGCATTAAATAACCCAATCCACGACAAACCTCCCAGAACCTCCAATACTGAATCCTTGACCAGTAAACACAAAGAATGGAGAAATGGTTGAACCTATGAACCCCTAAGTGCCCCTATACATTATGTGACAGATATATTGTCTACACTTTATTGGTAATGGGAGCAGCATTCATCATCTCACACAGAGGTTGAGTTTTTGTTTTGTTCTCCAGTTTGTTCAGCAATGCAATGCTGGAAGGCACGGATGATCTGCATTCTGTAGGAGGGCTTACTCCACTAATAGTGCCCTATGTTTTGTACTATGTTATAAGGTCATAGGCTTACTCCACTAATAGCGCCCTATGTTTTGTACTATGTTATAATGTCATAGGCTGACTCCACTAATAGCGCCCTATGTTTGTACTATGTTATAAGGTCATAGGATGACTCCACTAATAGCGCCCTATGTTTTGTACTATGTTATAAGGTCATAGGATGACTCCACTAATAGCGCCCTATGTTTTTTACTATGTTATAATGTCATAGGCTGACTCCACTAATAGTGCCCTATGTTTGTACTATGTTATAAGGTCATAGGCTTACTCCACTAATAGCGTCCTATGTTTGTACTATGTTTTAGGTCATAGGCTTACTCCACTAATAGCGTCCTATGTTTGTACTATGTTTTAGGTCATAGGCTGACTCCACTAATAGCGCCCTATGTTTGTACTATGTTTTAGGTCATAGGCTGACTCCACTAATAGCGCCCTATGTTTTGTACTATGTTATAAGGTCATAGGCTGACTCCACTAATAGCGTCCTATGTTTTTTACTATGTTATAATGTCATAGGCTTACTCCACTAATAGCGCCCTATGTTTGTACTATGTTATAAGGTCATAGGCTACCTCCACTAATAGCGCCCTATGTTTTGTACTATGTTTTAAAGTCATAGGCTGACTCCACTAATAGCGTCCTATGTTTTGTACTATGTTATAAGGTCATAGGCTGACTCCACTAATAGCGCCTTATGTTTTTTACTATGTTATAATGTCATAAGCTGACTCCACTAATAGCGCCCTATATATTCTCAGCGTTCTGTGACGACACACGCACAATGTGGGGCCTGCGTGTCCTCTGATTGGCCTGTGTTCCTCTGACACAGGCCCTGGAGAGTGAGTTTGTGTCGTGCCAGCTTCACCAGTGGATCGACCTTATTTTCGGCTACAAGCAGCGGGGACCCGAGGCGGCCCGCGCCCTCAACGTCTTCCACTTCTTGTCGTATGAGGGCGCCGTCACCTTGGATGACATCGCTAACCCGGAGCTCAGAGAGGTAGGGAACGGTGCGCATGTTACCATGGAGACCAATCACCTCCCCCCATTTTTTGATCTGTCCCGGCATGCGTCGTGCCACGGGAGCCGCAGGAGCTCTTGTGTCACGCACCTGTCAATCATCTCACGGTGCCGTGGGAGAGAGACAAATAACACATGCTGACTCATTTACTTCACCTTGAGATTAACCTGGTTCTGCAATGACCTGAGTTATGGCACATCCCCCTCTATCGCAGACGCACGCTCATGTCTTAATAATTAAGAGATGATGCTGTCTTTCTTTTCCCCTCTGATGGCAGTGTTTAAGATGTCTATGACGCTATAAGATGTCTATGACGCTATCTATACCATCAGCTGAATGTACAGCATACAAGCAGCATAGAAGCTGCACTGGTCATTTTTAACCAAATATTTGAATGTCTGTTAATAAGTCTCTTTACCATGAGTATTTATGAATAGCTTAATTCCGTATTGGGGAGAATGGGGACTGTAGCAGCTGGTATGCATTGTGGCAGTTTGCAGAGAGCTCATCTCTCTCTCTCTCTCTCTCTCTCTCTCTCTGATATTCACCATCTGCTGTCTGCAAAACAAGTCATTTATATACTGTCAAATCCAGGAGCGCCTTTATTTATCAAGTGACCACTATGCAAATCACCGGCACCGACTCAGGTATCTAATTATCAAACAATATTGTGAAAGCTTGTTTTTTTAAATACTGTATACTTTCACAAAATTTAGACAATTACTTTTTTTTGCATTAGAATGAGGGTGTTTTTTTTCCCTGTCTGCCAGCCTACCCACTATGAGAGCTGACAGTAATGTTTGTTATCTGCACGTTAGGAAGCTCGGAAACTTCAGAGTCCCTAATTGCGTCTGTAGTGACTACTGTGACATGTGAATGCATTAGTGCTCGAGAGGAGAAATTATCTTTGTTAATTAAGACCGATAAGATGTTGATATGATGCACACTAATTAAGACAAGACTTTGATGGGTCAATATTTGTATTTAATTTAGGTGCATTTCATCTTCACTCTTACAATATAACCTTGTTTAATGTTTTGTCAAAACTTCAGATCATCGAAACTCAAACTGCTATACAGAACAGGCAGGTTGAAATACCTGCAGTGCAATGATTCTTGAATTAGTGTGACTTTAACAAAATTATATTCTAAAAACTGAAAATACAGTAAAAGTCACTTTACAAAATAGATCTCTGCTTTAAAAGCAAGGTTAATAATTGTTGAGAATGCTTGCTAACTACGAGCTCAAATCAAACAATATCCCTCTGCAGTGCTGCTCACGCATTGAAACACATTAGGAAGCAAAGTGTAGTACTACGGCTTTGTTGTTGTGAGCGGATGTGTAAAATTATCAGATTTTTTCTACATGCACAGCGAATGGTAAGCTAGCAAAATGTGAGGAGATATGTGGTGTAATGTATTAGCTTACAATTAGCTTGCAATAGCTGACTATACATTTAAAGAGAATGTAAATAGTCATCCTGTACAGTAGTCTATTGCCTTTATTGGCCTTTTCTTTACAGGTACTGTAGGTGTCAATTATTAGGTAAACTGTGTATCATTGTGTGTGTGCTTTGTTCAGTGTTTCTTGAGGTGCGTTCAAATGGCATCACCTTGATGCCATTTGAACAAAGATTAGGAAATAAGAACATGTAATCATATTGCAACATATTTTTGATCATTTACTTCCTGTTTTTTTTTTCATCTATGGTTCAAATAGGCAAACTTCACCAGGAACATTTGCTAACACCCACTGACTGTCTGAGGCAATAGTTATTGACGAACACACGTGGACTCTGGACAAAGGGTAGTTCTAATCTAACAATTTGGAATGTTTACACAAAAACTATAACATTTTAAAGTGAAAAGTAAACACATTCGCCGTGAATGTTCGACTCTGTTAACCAAATTTGAATGCATGTGCAATGTGTGAGAGTATAAAATGTTACTTTATTTGTTATGCTTTTATTATCTGTTCTTCATTTTAATTCTATGATTCTGTACGTATACAAACCACACCCCACTTGTATATTTATGAATACGATGTTATTACTACTCACTTCCTGGCCAAGAGAGGGAGATGTATACAATTATATCAGACAAGGTGTTAACGAAAGCCGAAGGTGTAAGCTATATAAGGGGCAGGAAGAGATATTACCAGATCTGATTTGCAGTCTCACGGGCCTTACGTTGCTGTGAGGATGTGTTTCAGACCACGGCCGTGACAACTTGTAACTTTGGACTCATCATTGCATTTTGTTAATACAAGGTATGTTATTATAAATCTACGTGCAGGTGTCCTCATTCCTGCCGGTTAATTTAGATCACGACAAATGCTATGTGTTCACATAGTATACATAATTTGCTGCGACTCTCTACGCCATTCTCACACATTAGGTTGACCTGTGTGACCTCCATGGCTACATGAGTCAGGGTAGAGTGGGTGTAACATGGCCCCTAAACGCCAGGCTACGAACCTGCTGAAATATTTTAATTTTTTTTTAGTCATATTGGTTCATCTGACCTTATAGCCGCTGCAATAGACCTTTATCACAGTGAAAGATATGCTTTTTTCCTGTCTAGTCTGAGAATGAAGAAAAAAAATCTTAATTCACTTTGATTTTATTTTAACTTTTAAAATAAACTCACAACCTCTGAGTTTGGTCTGTTTTAACAGTGAAAGAGTGCAACTCAGTGTGCGTATCATACCCACACCTGAGAAGAAGTCAAATCAGCCACTTTAACTCAAAACATGTGTGTGGACCGGGATATCAACAATTCCTCTCAACAGGACAGGTAGCACTTCCAGGTCACAGTGATAAAGGTTAAGAGCTACAGCTGATGAGAGGCCATAACCGGACATAATTTTCCCTGTACGAGCGTCAGACTAAACCGCTGACGCCCTGGGCCTTGTGTATAAGAGAGAGGTGACAGCTCTACTGGGCACGCTGCCGGAGCAGCAGCCCTTCCTGCATGGTGCTTATCCCGACAGCCCTCCTCGTACGGGAAAGCATGACAGCAGCCCCTTGGTTCAGACCCCACCGTGTCACTCAGACGGAAGCAGACAAACGATGCATCGGTGGGCTTTTTTTTTGTGTGTGAACATAAAGTGGTGCAAACAACACTATCCCAGTCTCCAAACATCTCCGCCTTCCACTATCTTACCGTTCCCTCTGCATACAAAACAATCTGCTACTTCTACAAAGTGGTGCGGACTGCACACGACAACGATATCATAGACATCACAATGTGTGTCCAGTGTGGGGGGCGGAGCTTTTGAGGGAGCACCCTATGGTGTTGAAGGGAGAGGTGTTTGTGTTTTGTTCAAATATTGACAAGCTTTCTTCAGGATTAATTACTATTCATTTTAAGGGGACAAACAAATGGAATATACACTATTACACCATATAGGCTACTGTAAAGGGCTTCTAGAAGTGGAAGAGGCTTTGAAGCAGCCAGCACATGCTTTAAATAGTTGCTTTTGTGTTTTGACAGTGACATGTTTAAAGTATTTAAATGCTTGACTTTTAATGGGAGACTCCCTTCACATGTAATACATAGCATGGGAGATTATATACTTTGCCTACAGACATTCTGATTTGGTTTTACAGCAGAGGTCAAACTGTCACTCAACATCTGACACATTCTTTGTAGCTAGTCAGTCAGAATATGCTATATAACAAATTACAATTTGTGTTAGCATAATTTGTTTTGTTAGCTGGCATGTGAAGCATTTATTTGCTGGACCAACCCTCCTTGACCCATGTTGGACATAGCTGTCAACCCTCCCATTTCCTACGGGATTCTTCCGTATTTTACTTTTTTCTTCTACTGTAAATCTTCCATACCTTTTTATCTTTCTTGACTTATTGTATATAGCCTATGTAAAAGTCTGACTTTGACATTAGATAAATGCCGGGTCTATTTGATGTGTTTTTTCCATTCTCCTTGGTAAAGCAGGTTCTACCTGCTCTAACACTCTAGTTTGCCAAATTGGCGACTTTCTTGCTAGATTTAGCATTAGTGACTTATTCAGACCACCGGTGAAAATGTGAGAAATATATTATACAGGGCCGGGGTTCCCCTCTCCTCTGTGTGTGTATGTGTGTGTGAGGGGGCTGGCATAAGGATGCTGCTCAAATGGGAGTTTAGTTGTAGTGTGTTTCTATGGTTACGTTGACGCTCTCGCTTTGAAATGCTTAATTTTTTTCTATTATTATATATTTTATTTTTATATTAAATCTAAGTCAGCAAAGTGGTAAAACTATTGTATTTATTGATAAGCAATCGACACAACCAATTAGCTTGGAAAGACATTTCACATGGAGACATTCACACCCCATGACCTATATCTAGTCCTCCCATTGGGCAAGGGGACAAAAGAACACAAAAAATACACACTAGCTAGGGACAGCTAGGATTTAATAGGTGGCGAGTCAACTTAGCATTACATAATAGTTCATCATGTTTCCAGGCAGAATCCCAACAGGATTTTATTCAAACTATTTGTTCTATGTGATCTGCCCATTATTAACCCCCACGGCCCAGAGAGAAAACCATGTACCTGCTCATTAACTTACAGGGTTCAGAGTTCTGGTCAGCCTCCCCCATCCCCACCCTGTCCAAATGAGTAACGCTGGCAACACTGTCACGGTGTTTGTGAGGTGGAAGGTGACATATCCGTACCTTGTCTGTAAACCTGAAGCAGTCCATACACCCAACGCACCCCAGCCACACTAATGCACTGCACCTGTGGGGACGGGATATACTGTATGCTTAGTGTTGTTTGTTGTCAGTTATTGTCTCGACTGGGAATGACCACTGAATGCCAAGCATTGTGTTTTGGTTTTTTTAACCTGCACTCAACGCCCAACACACATTTGCAGGCCCGCCACGAGGCCCCTTGTTTCAGTTGTTTTATTGGCTGTGCTGCTTGAACGTACCCGAGGATGCTGCCGTTAAGAAGGTCAGGTGTAGATAGAGAACTACATTACCCACACACCTCGGGCGGCTTCTTGAACAAAGGACAGATACAGTGTGCAATGATGGATGCTCATGTTCATCCAAGCAAGCTGTAGCTAGGGGGAGGGTGCTAGAGCAAGCAGATGGCTGGTGCAATAATTGTCACTTATCAGCCAAAAAGCAGAGCTTGAAGTGACTGAAGCTAATGAACTGCTCTAGAATCTAGATCTCACGTTGAGATACAGTAGAGGTACGTTCCTGACATGCCTCTGAGAGGATTAACACCAAGGCATCTGAAGGATATTGACGTGTTTTGAAGGTTAGCTCAAAAACGCTCTTGAGCTAACCTTCATATTCGGCAGCCAATTATAGTACTATCCCCAGACACTCGACTGCAAACGCGATCACAAACACAGGCAGAACCCTCACACAGTCGTTACTGTTGGGAGTTAAAGCTTTTCTAAGAACACCAAAGAGTTCTGCTTTCTGCATCTCAAGTGTTCTGCACGCTTCAATGGTCAGAAGAAATCCATTGATGTGTTCCACATGGTCTTCTCTCTCGGCCTGTTCTGATCTCCGTATCGTATTTCCTTTATTGGAGGAGACGCTGTGACCCTCGCCCCCAAAAAATGGCAAACTTTAAATAGCTATAATGTCAGTCACTCATTACTTGTCAGGCCTCGTTGTAAAGAAACACAGGCTGACACATAAATGGCTCCCAAATGGGCTTACATACTCATTTGAACCTTCCACTGCTATCCCACTTTAACGTGGGCCTCGATATGGTGAGATAGGAGGTGACAATGGAGTGTTTGGACCAAAGACTGTATAAATAAATGAACAAACCCTCCGTCATGTCACCGTTTTCTCAAGAACAGGTTTGAAGTTTAAGCTGTGCTGGCTCTGGCCATCGCCATCTTTGCAGTACCTATCTCCGCCTATAACACCAGGCTATTCATCATAATGAGGCTAATGTATGTACTGTATTTCTAACTGATGAGTTATATATTGACTGCCTTTTGCCGCCAGCCTCAAGTGGCCATTTAAAGAACTGCAGACCTTGGCACTTTCGCATTAGATTCGCTTTTCAGCATTGGAGGTTCCCGCTTGTTTTGGGCTCATAACCTTTCATGTTTGCTACTCAATGAGGGCTTCATATAGCATGGATCGACTGTATGTTTTGGATGTGACATTAATTCACACACTTCTAATGTATTCCATTGCATACACATTCAGTGCTGCAAAGTAGAAGTCTATCTTATTTCTGGCAAAAATATACAGTATTGTAAGCACTGCAAAGTACTGCAGAACACTGCAACAGCCTGATGCTATTGGTGTTGGGTTGCTATTGATTTAGCTGGTCTACCGTGTGAATGCGGCATTAAACCCTTTGAGCCAACCTCAAGACACATCATAGGTGACAGATTACACTGTCCTTCTTTTAGTCTTTCCATTGTAATGCCCACCACATTGACAGGGAGTGGAGTCAGAGGTGTTGTTAGGATCTTGAATCACTGGGGGCTCACTCTTTAGGTTTTCACCCGATAATTGCACCATTTTCAGGTTATGTCCGAGTAAACTGTCCTCTACCAAAAGGTTCCGGTGTCCTAGTTTCCAAGCTAACTGGTTTCCAATGTGCATGTGGTGTGCGTGCTCATGTTTACTTGACCGCAACACACATCTATCAGCAAAATTACACAAAATACCGTATTCTGCAAAGTGTCACCTCATTAATTCATTCACACATGCAGTAGGGTTATATTAATACGTATTCATAGATTCACAATTCATACAGTAGCTCTCTAAAATGTCTCTAAAAGTTTTCTATTACAGGAATAATTAGAACTGTAATGCATGATCTATGGATCATTAGCCTTGCCTTCTCAAACTTTTATGTTCATCAGCACTACGTCACATAAGAGACTGTCTCTAGTCTCAGCCTCTTCATCAGCACTACGTCACATAAGATCATGCTGAAGGTCTGATACATAGACACCTGTAAGCATGTCAGCACTATCAAGAAGTGACGGCTAGAATTCCATTGGCTGCATTTCCTCAGATATACAGACCTAACAACACCTATAGGTGGGCGGGGCACACAGGCGGTGGGTAATGAGAACCAGCCAGCCAGCCAGACAGGCAGGAGGTGCATGGTTTGGACGGCAGGCTGAGGGATGTGTGTGCCATGGTGCACAGTGGCGTTGACGGACGTGGACAAGCTCCCCTCTGATGGTGGAAGTGACTCCAGCCACATCAATCACCCCCACCGTGGAGAGCAGCCACCTCCGTTTACTCTCATCTGTCATTGTAGAGGCAATGGAGCACTAGAATTATTTATGTTTGTTTGTTACCCTTTGAATTACAGTCTGTCAATACAGGGAACATTAATGAAAAAACTAAGTAATGTCACTTAAAAGTATAGTCAGTCATTCTGGAGAAAGCTTGTTGATATTTGAACTGGATCAAAACAAAAACACCTCTCCCTTCAATGCCATAAGGTGCTCCCTCAGAAGTGCTGCACTTAAAATTGGAAATACATTGCGATGGCTAGGATATCGTTGTTGTGTGCAGTCTGCACCACTTTGTAGAAGTAGCAAATTATTTTGTATACGGTAAGATAGCGGTGAGAAAATGTGTGACAAAAGTGCATTGGCTTACAATCGCTTACTATAACCTACAGTTACAACCTACAGTTACAACACATAGTAAAGAAATATATAATGCTTGCAGTATAAAATTAATGCATGCTATAATTATAAAGTATTGTAGTTTCTCTGTAATTAAAGTAGTGCATATTGTTACAGCACATTTGGGTACAGAAGTGACTTAGTCAGGCCTTTGCTGATATTTAGGCTGTTTGCAATTATTGTTGAGGATTGAATGACATATACGGTATTGGTAATGTGTGTTAGCGCTGATGACGTGCTGATGTGCTGTCAATATCTAACAGAATGTTGTTTGTTTACCATCACTGTGTGTGACATGTTCAGCTATTGACACGTGTACTCGTTTTAAGAAACTTTGGGAATAAGGTGTCTGAGGAATGTTATCTGTTGTAATGTTGAATGTAATCTGCTAAAGCTGTAAATGTGATTTTCTCTTTTTAATAAATACGTATATTATTAAGTAAGTGCTGATAAATAGAATGTAATCAACGGCCTGAAGTTCAAATGTAAGTATGCCACATCAAATGTATGCTCTCAGAAAACAACACTAGAATAGTTAGTTTAAAAGAAAAAGTGAGCTTTTTGCTGTTTGCGTAAATCTGAGCCTCATTTCTTTCCCCCTGTATGCAGCCATGCATACGTGTGTATATCATGTGTGTGTGTTGTGTTTATGTGCGTACACATGCGTGCACTCTTCCCCTTTGTTTGAGGCACAGCACCATCTAGGAGCGGGCTGCGGTCCTGGCCTGCTGTCACTCCAGGTTAGCATCGGCGTGACGCGGCGCTGCGCCTGCCTGGGAATGGGAATGGTTAAGTGAAGCATGTTAATAGGAAAAGGCTTGTCTCTTCCATACTAACACTTGGATGACTTTGCAGGCTGGGGGGGGGGGGGCACCCAGGCGGATTGTGAATGCACCCCCTTTTTCCCTACACCCCCTCAGGAGGCAGGGCTGAGTTAGGATTTGCTTGCATTGTCAAGTAACGCATTGACCCATCACTTTGATGCATATTGATTGTGACAGCCTCTCTCTCTCTCTCTCTCTCTCTACCCCTCTCTCTCCCCTTCTCTCTTGCTCTCCCCTTCTCTCTCCCTGTGTTCCCCCCTTCCTCCCCTTCCCCCTTCCCCCAGGCCACAGAGACACAGATCCAGAGCTCTGGACAGACGCCATCTCAGTTGCTTATCGAGCCACATCCGCCGCGCAGCTCCGCCATGCACCTGGTGAGAGCGCTATGCATGCTGGGAAAATGCTCTGCACCATCTCATCACTGTTGGTGTTAAAGGAGTGTGTGTGGGTGTTCACTGCGGTAGTGTGCATGTGTGTGTATCTTATAGGTGTAACATGATGTGTATCTTATAAGTGTTAACATAAGGAAGATTTGCTAAGGCCTTTAACACCAGTGTTTCAGATGTGTTACTTATACTAATGCTAATAGTGTGAATATGTCAAGTGTTGAGGGAAGAGCGGTCCCTACTGGCCAAGCAGTTCTTCTCTGCATCTAGCCTCAATAGCCTTTCATGTTCAGGCCATAATTTATGATCTGTACAAACATATTTTCCTCTTACATGAACAAATAAAAAATATGCATTTCATTATTATTTAAATGAAATATACATATGAGATATTTCTCGTGACATTTTTATTCAACATGAATAAAGAATGAAATATTTTTTCAGTATGAATAAAGCATGGCATCGCTCTTCTCTCGCTTCTTCTATAGGCCAAGTGGAAGCTCTGAGATATTTTGTGCGTCGTGTGATATGTCATTTGTCTGACCTTCTAGGTTGGACCTGTTGCTCTACACCAGCAATTCTCAAAATGTATGACCTTTGACCTCTTAACCCTCGCGCTGTCCTATGGGTCAAAATGACCCGGCGCACTTGCCAGTAGAGGGCAGCAACCACAACACGGACATATGACATTCCGCGGTTTGCTCCCTCTGCTGCTAGTCTGCTGAAATGCCTTAGGACAGCGCGAGGGTTAATAAAGTTGTTACACTACTGTACGTTTTCAATGTAAAATCAATACAGCCACAACAATGTATATTAATTATATATTGAATATTTATCTACAACTAGGAGCTAATACATGCGCTGAAATGCCATGTATAAAAATAAACCGTTGGTAACTCCGTAGCATAGCCTCCATAACAGTCAATGACCAAAGTCTTCATCCTACGACACCAAAGAATATCTAATGCTTCGAAAATTGACAAGAAAGGTCATTGACCAAGCTGCAATTTTTGACGAGGTGGGAATTAGAATATGTTGATTAAACAGATATAGTATCCATATCAGTCTACACAACACATCAGCCTCATTTATCAAATACAGTATCCATATCAGTCTACACAACACATCAGCCCTCTCTCTCTCTCTCGCTATTGACACCTGCAATAACTACTACTATCATAACATCTTAATGTATACAACAAGCCTCCTCCATCTGTATGTTTGCTGCACAGAAGTGGTCACTGGTGTATGATGACATGGATACTTGCATTGTTCCGTGCTGTAGTCAAGATGGTCTTTACTGTGCAGCAAAAGAGTGAAGGCGAGAGCAAAGCGTTTACCGCAAAATACACTGATATCCCATTTCAGCTGCCAGACAGACTGAGGCACATATGCATAAGTCTGATTGGAATCACCTCTAAATGTGGATTTATACTGTTCAAACTTCTATAAACCAATTCGGAGTAAATCTGGATATGCAAAAAAAAATGTGGATTTGAGCTAGCAGTGTTTACTGTGTGTGTGTTGCATAAATGTCTTGCTCTTTGCACTTGCATGTTTCTATGACTTTCTGTCCATCTTGCTTGGGTCCACACACATCATATCACTATTTATTGTTTCTACTGGCCACCACCTCAATTATGACAATACTTAGATCAGGAATTATACGCCCGTCTGTCCCTCACTCACTCATACATTATAGTTGTTCAATTTTATTATTTTATTTTATACAGTATGTTCTTTACAGAAAAATAAATTGATATTTTGGCTAAAATGGGTCCAACAGACCCAAAAACTATACAAGGGTAATTATGTTATTGTGCATGATGCCAGAGCTGCTTCGTAAATAACCCGAGGACACAATAATACATTTTAATCCACTTTTATACCGTTTATAAGTTGAAAAAAGAAGGAAGTTAACGATGCAATGAGCATCTACCCTGCCATTCTTTGTCGCCCGCTGGGAATTAGCATAAAGGAGAACGTTCTTCATCTTTCAGCTGTCACTGTCCCACTGTTGCTCACTGACGCTGGCTCATGTTGGAAATGAATGGTAGCTTGTCGCTTTGTAGTAGCGAAGTATTGTTAGTTTCTTGCATGCACATATAACACATACATAACACAAAAGCGTAACGACATAAACATATACAGTATAAAATATAAAAACCCTTGAAAGCTACAGTAATGAAGATTAAGGTAAGTCATCCTACAGGGTTTTCTTTATTCACCTGGTCCTCCCCCCAATCCTGTGTGTGTACGCGTGTGTGTGTGTGCTCTCTACCCCCTCATCATGTTGCTCCTCTCTCTTGGTTTGTCCCTTATTCCATCATATTATCTTCGTTCATCCCTGCACTCCCCTCCCTCCTCAGAGCCCACTCATGTTCAAAGACCAGGTGCAGCAGGACGTCATCATGGTGCTGAAATTCCCCTCCAACTCGCCCGTCACCCACGTGGCCGCCAACACCCTGCCCCATCTGGCTGCACCCGCTGTGGTCACCGTCACCTGCAGCCGCCTCTTCGCAGCCAACCGCTGGCACAACACTGTCGGTGAGGCCGCCGCACTACCGCTAATACGCTAACATGCTAATGCTAACGCCAACAGGCTCACACTCGCTAAAATACTGTACCGCTGGCACAACACTGTTGGTGAGGCCGCTGCGCTACTGCTAACATACTAATGCTAACGTGAAGAGGCTCACACTTGGCAAAATACTGTATCGCTGGCACAACGGCGTCGGAGAGGCAGCCAAGCTACCGCTAACACGCTAATGCATGTCCGCTGTTCCAGTTTATATTGTACTGTAAACTAGGTAAAAACATATTTTTTTTAATTATTCAAAATTAAAAACTACCTCCAAAGAAAAGCATGGCTCCTGAAACCGACTGTGGTATTTGATAACTACAATCACAAGAACACATGCAAGCACACACACATGCACACACACGCAGGTGAGGGCACACATGGAGCTCACACACGGACGGCCACACCCTGTGAAAACCACAGTGTTGCGCTCCACATGTGCTCCCCTCCACAGCAGCAGAGCAGTATGAGCCACTTCATCAGCGGCCGGCCTGCTCAGGGCTCCAAATAGAGCTGTGGGCCAGCCTTCTCCTCCCATACGTGGCCCTGAGCGCTTCCACATGTTCACTGGCAGCAGGCGTGTGTGAACAACATTACCCATGGTGCCCTGCCCCCCCCCCCCCCACACACACACACACACCTCCTCCTTTTCTTTGCAAACCAGCATCACCTCTGGGTCACCGGGCCAGGGTTGCAATGCTTACTGGGAAATTAGGACCCGACTGCACCGCATTCTCCTCACACTTCCCCATCTGTCACCGTGGAAACACACTTAAGCACACAACCTGGTTGTGTGCATGTGTGTGTGAACGTGTGTCTGTATATGTATGTGTGCACTGCACGCACGCATGAGTCTGCGTGTACTGTATGCGCGCGCGTGTGTGTGTGTGTGTGTGTGTGTGTGGTTGGCCTATCAGAATCATGACCATAATAAGGCCTCCGTACTTCCCTGTGCGGTGTTTGCTTCTAAAGGACCCCTGCATGCTCTCAAGGGCTGACATGGCTCCGCTTCAGTTCGGCAGTCTTTAAGAAATATCAATGAAAGGAGTGAGATGGATTGAAATCTCGCTCACTAATAAAGTCATGAAGTTTTAGCTTGGACAAAGGAGGTGTGTGTGTGAGAGTGTGTCCCCATGCAGAATGTTCCAAATCCTTTTATTTAACAACACTGGGCCAAATATAGGAATCCTTTCTTTTAAAGTGTTATAAACAGATTAATCAAATGATCAGAAGGATTTTTTTTTGGTATCAATGTGCATTTGCTGAAGGTGGAATTTTAGATTCTGATTCCCTGCATGTTGTCATGACAATAACTCCTGTTGTGTTAGAAGTCCTAGTAATGTGTGTGTGTTGTGATGGTTTCTCTAGGTGTCAGAGGAGCACCGGGATACTCTCTTGAACAGGCTCATCACCTGCCCATTGAGATGGATTCTCTCATAGGTCAGCATGCACATGCATGCACACGCACACGCACACAACAAATATTTAAATTGTTAGGAATCATCGCCATTGTTTCTGACACCCGTAGTTGAAAGGGATCCATTCAGCAATCATTTTTCATTACATTACCCTTGAAAATGTTTATTTGACTTAATTAAACTGTATATTCTGTAGAGAAACCTTTTAATATGGCAGATTTAGAGGAGTTTTTGAGTTAGTGTGTTACAGCTTTGTCTGACACAGTCCGGGTGGCACAGCTCTGTAACATACATGGGCATTTGGAAATAAATGAATCATGAATTCAAACGTGTGCATTCCAATGAATGACGTAAATAAGCATTGGCTTAATTGACCTCCAACAACACGGCCTACTCCTAATTGTGACTTCACGAGTGTGAAGCAGGAACCTCTGACAGGCAGCATGACACATTTTGGAGTCCACTTGACATGCGAGTGAGTGAGTGTGCTTTGTGTGTTTCTCCCACAGCTAGCAACTCAGGAGGCAACAAGCGTCAGATCACCGACCTGGTGGACCAGAGCATCCAGATCAACGCTCACTGCTTCGTGGTGACAGCTGACAACCGCTACATCCTGGCGTGTGGTTTCTGGGACAAGAGCTTCCGTGTGTACTCCACCGAGACAGGTAGGTTACACTCTAAACACTGTTTTTTTTATTTATTATTATGTACATGCTCACCAGTGTGTGGAAGGCTGAGTTCTGTGCGAGAAGTAACACAGGTTTGTGGTGACATCTAGCACTGACGAGATAGACTATGGTGTTGTATAGTACAGAGGTACTACTGTATAGATGCTACCGCACCTTATACTGGTCTAGTATCATTACATTATTTATTATTACATTTGTCAGTTCATGTTAGTATATTCATTAATATTAAAAAGCCCCCTGCGTTTTCACACTTCTGCCCATGCTGGCCAGTGAATCACACCCCTTTAATTGTTTTGCAGTCATTTTTGTAACTATACTTAATAAAAACGTAACCAGTTACTGGACTGATCAAGGACAGGTTATGACAACAAATGTTTCAAGCAAATGAAAATTTGTTTAATTTTTATAGTATTTCTCTTCTTTTCACATTTTGTGGGAAAGCAATTAAAAGCTTCTCCCACATAGATGCCTGGCTCAAAATAGGCCTGTTGAGTTCAGTGATTGAAGTCAATAGAAAGCCCAGGCTAAGTTGTTAATTATACCATTCTATTGTATTTGCATGTAATGTACAGTATCTGCTCTCTAGGCAAGCTGACCCAAATAGTGTTTGGCCACTGGGACGTGGTGACGTGCCTGGCTCGGTCCGAGTCCTACATCGGGGGAGACTGCTACATCGTGTCTGGGTCCAGAGACGCCACGCTTCTCCTGTGGTACTGGAGCGGTCGGCACCACATCATTGGAGACAACCCCAATAACAGTAAGTTATTGTACAAGCAGACTTATACTTACCAATGCCATGTACAAAGGAGCATAGTGTTACAATACATACAATCTGGTAGAGGATATAGTATTGCAAGTACAAGTATTTAGATGCTAGTAGGGTGTACAAGTATTTAGAGGAAGGGCACTTACAACTAAAGAAACAGGTACCGTAGGTTTACACTAAAAATAAATATTTAGGAGCAAATGAAGTACATATTGATAACCCCAAAAGCAGAACCAAACAGAGACCCCCCCCACACACACACACACACACACACACACACACACACACACACAGCAAAAGGTAAAACAAGGAAATGTTTTTCATATTCTTAGTTGAAATATGTTATGCTACAAATCAATTTTTCTTCTTTTGAGTTCCACAGGAAGCAGGAGTCTTTTATCAACAATTTAACTGCACTGTGGCTGTAATGTATTAATGTGATTCATCACGTTGAGCTGTTTCACTTTCAAGTGGGGGACTCCAGATGTCTTGGCATTCAGGATGGTAAACCCTACTGTGTGATTTCTGCTGCTCTGTTCATTTTGTTTCTCATTCTTCCTGACTGGCTGTGTTCAAAACACAGCACAGAAAACAACAGAATGTTAGTGGTTTTGCTCCTTTCAAATGTAGGTTACACTAATTTGGTTGTGAATGTGTATATGAATGTGCACAACTGTGAAAATCTTCGTGTTACGTGCTATATATGTGGTGTGGTGCTCTCGCACATTACAAAACCTTATGTGTCACATTTCTTTGAGGTCCGGTTTAGGTGTGATTGTTCTCTAATTAACTTCACTGAAGCTCAGACAGATCATTAAGAAGTTCAGCTTGGCTGCCTCCAATTATCGGAGGCAGGAAAACGCACGTCCCCTGATATTCACACTAGTGCTTCTAAAGAACATACAGTATACTGTACTGTATGCTGTGGTGTATATATACTATATAGATGTACTTCAAATTACTAATTACTTTTTCCAAAAAAGTAATAACATTACAATTACTAATTCAAGTAGTAGTAATGTAACTATTAACGTAAATAATTACTTTTAATACCCAGTAATAAGTAATAATATTAGTAGTGATAAGTAAAAATGCACTTTTTACTATTCCTGAGTAACTTGCCCAACACTGCTCGAGAATGACTAACCCTTTAATGTCATCTAGCATTTACAGCATAGTGTCCATTTTCAGTAAATACTGTAAGACAATAAGATAATACAATTTCTTGCCATATAATTATAATGATATTTCAGTCTCTGCATTTTTTTAAACAAAATATTCAGAAAGAAATGTAACTTTTTGACTAATTCAGCAAAACTTTTCTCGTGGTCCACTAGAATGTTCGTTCTGTGTGTGTGCTGAAATAATAATCTGGTGTTTCTAAACAGCCCTGGCTCTGTAAATGGAAACAAACAAAGTGGTGCAGACCACACCACACAACACTATCCTAGCCTTGACAATGTGTGGGGTGCTTCTGAGGGAGCATGCCATTCTATGGCATTGAAGGTCGTTGTGTTTTGAGATGAAATGGCAACAATCTTTCCCCAGCATGACTGACTCCACTAGTCAGCCATGCTGGCAGAATGTACCCTTCCTGCATGTAATACCTTAAGATATCAGGACGACTAAAGCACCAGAGTGGTTATGCACTTAATTCGGCCCCTGTAGACACCCGCTCCCGTATGTTTTCCGTGAGCCTTGGCAGTGATTTCATGCCTGTTAATGTGTTCCACCTCCCGGGGCTACAAACAGCAACAAGCCCACTCTCGCTCAGCGCCCTACAGCTTTCAGATGCGCTGTGGCCGAAACAATTGATTTCACCCTTTCCCTCCAAAAGGCTGTGGCCATCTTAAATATGTATTAATTAAACTTACTCCCAGCTCAATCAAAACAGCCCCAGCCTTTCATGCCCCGGCCCCAGCGAGCGGGGGTGGTGTTTGCAGCGGGTAATGGTGGCGGCTGACTCCCTGAGTCCCTGGAGCTTTTGCAGAGTGTGGGAGGTGATTGAATCCATTGTCAGGGTAGGTGAGCTGCACAAAATCCCCACCCCCCCACCCTTCCCACCCTCCGGGGCCTATTCTGACACATGTCCCATTTTGGGCCCTTGGCACTGGGCGGCCCAGAGCTGACAGGCCTTCCTCGGATTCTGGTGTCCGAGGGGACTTGGCTGCATCGATTACACCCCCCCTCCTCCTTCCCCCCCCCTTCCCCATCCCATCTCTTCTCTCTCTCCATCGGACGGGCTTGCTGTATGGACCGCCATGTCCTGAAGTGGTGACATAAAGTGATGGGGGAGGGGGTTCTGACACCTCTACACCTCGTCCATCACGGACATGCTGGCATCTGGGTGGCTGCAGAAGCACAGTTTGCTGAGTTGCGGAACAACGGCGGACGGACACTGACACTAGTATTTCCTAGCCAGCCACACACAAGTTTGACGATGAATTACCCTACCTAACTTCCCCAATGTAACTTTTTTACTCTCCATGGTAACAACTTGCTGGAGAGAAATTATAGACAAAGTTCCCTCTGGTTGTACGTTCCCTTTAGTTCCACTTTTCTCGTAAGGCAGTGATTTTTAAACGGTATAAAAAAGATGGTAAGATGGGGTTCATAGCTTTAGCAATCAAGGGGTTTGCAAATTACTTGTTAATTAATGCGTTACATATAACAAAGTCTTTAAAATATATATAACACTCCTGAAAAATGTACTATATGCATACAAACTTAGATAAAATCCCCCAACACCACCCTTCACCATGGAAACCATCTTGTTAACCGTTAACACACTCAAAAATAAAAAACTACCGCTTTAGTAAGTAATTAATTAAAATCATCAACGATAACAGCATGATCAAGGTCTAAACCACTGACAACGCTCCCAGCATCGTTTGAGGAAAACCACAAGACTCTTCAGTGTGTTGTTGTACAAATCACTTCAGAATGGTGCGTGTTTTTCGATGCTTCTAGCCCTGCAGCCTGACTCTCTCAGATGTGTGATGGACGGCAGGTGCCACAGACCTAACCCCTCGCCCAGTGTCATCAATCATGTGACACGCGGGATGGAATCATGGGGTGGCTGCCGTCGCCCGACATCCCAACATTTGCATGACAATTAAAAAGACCCTCTCTGCCAGCAGATGTGTGTCACACTCACTTTGCCTGTGTGTGTCGGCTGGCTGGCTTGGGTTCGGGTTGAGCGGGGTAAATCAGTATATGAATGAAAGCCATGATCGAAGTTACCTCCCAACATTGTTAATTTCTATCATTTTAAAAGGTAGCAGTACATTAAATGTAGCCTGTTGTAACCAGACCCACAATGGACTTGGTGAATAGGGTCTGGACACGCTCCATTGGTGATTGTTTGCATTCTTTCCATTCTAATTAATGTGCGTATAGACACTGGGTTTTGTTAGCAGACTCTTCTGCTTCATCTAGCTCTACCACCATTTTGAAACACATACTTGACTTCAGTCAACACACTTATCCTCCCCCATGGTCCCTGATTGGTCCACCATGCAGGTTGGCTGTGAACACTAAAGGGTTTCCACACAATAATCTCTGCTAACATGGAGCTGAGAGCTCAATTTAGGCTGCCCTGGGGGGAAATCTCAACAAGTATTTTGTGAATTCCAGATCTTTCCTCTTTTCTTGTGCCAGCTCCAGACATAAAAATGCATTGTAGAAATGTTTGTTCTGGTGTTTGTTGTGTTCCAGGTGACTACCCAGCTCCTCGAGCGGTCCTGACGGGGCACGATCACGAGGTGGTCTGTGTGTCGGTCTGCGCTGAGCTGGGTCTGGTCATCAGCGGCGCTAAAGGTCAGGGTTCCTCTGTTTGCACTGTTGCTGACCATTACAGAGTGGAGGATAGACCACCGTCTCTCAACACTATAGCATTTAGAGAGTTTTTCATCGAACTGAAATGGCTTGAACCATCACATGATTTTTTCTGTGCTGAATGCTTCACACACATGTGAATGATGTATTTTTGATAAACAACACTGTATAATACTGAACTCACAAAACAAATTCGACATTTTATACTCCTCCTGCACCTGGAGGGTTATTTTATAGTTTTTGCTGTATATCCAATATTCTACTGTATCATCATATCTTATATGTGCAGTTTTCTGACATTAGCCATTTGTCCAACTAGGCTACTACTACTTCTACTAATTACAAAATTAACTTCATTAATAAGGTCTAATACATGCTGCATTGGTGATTGTTTGCATACAGTCATTGCATTAGGGGGTAGGCCTCAGGTTAATTGTTTAACTATTAGACAAGCAAGCATTGCTAACTGTGTGTATTGCTTTAACTAACTCTACCACCATTTAGAAACATGCTTGGCTTCAACTTCATCACAATTAGCCACTCCCACTGGTAGCCACCAGGCTGTGTTAAAAAATTCTAATAAATTCTAGAAAATTCTAAAATTCGAGTGAGCTGGGAGCAATAATTAAGAGAGCCAGTAGGAGACATTATGGGTAAAATGGAGACATCAAATGAAAGCTCTTGATGAGCTATTTCTATACTGTCAAAAGGGCACAGGTGAATTCTAAATAAATAAATAATAAATTAGGAGTTTTTCATTATATACCAAAAGACTTAACACTGAACCTAAGCAGTTGGTGCCAAAAGGGCATAAATGCAATTATGCCCTTTAAGGTGTTGAGGGAAAGCCTGTAGAAAATAATTGTTATATTTTATTTTATCACAATAGATTATTATTTTCTTTTACATTCTTTGTAATGCAAAAAAGCTGGTGAAAAGTAACTTATGCCTCTCTGGTTCTCACCCCTCGAGTGTAATTTGGAATGAAATCAAAAATGGTATGGCTGCATATATACATGATGTAGTCCAGAGGACAATGCACATATTTTCACAAATTGGTACCACCAAATAAGTTTGGTATGCGTCTTCCTACTGTACATGTTACTAGTTTATATTTTGATATGAATACCTATCTTATAGCTTAATGATAGGAGAAAACCTACCCCGATAAAATATGCCAATATCCTTATTTCACACGTGTGTGTGTGTTTGTATGTGTGTGAAGAGGGCCCTTGCCTGGTCCACACCATCACGGGGGACCTTCTGCGGGCTCTGGAGGGGCCTGACTGTTATCTATGCCCGCGGGTCATTACAGTGTCCAGTGAGGGCCATTGTATCATCTGCTACGAGAGGGGACGCTTCTGTAACTTCAGCATTAACGGCAAGCTGCTGGCCAAGATGGAGGTCAATGACTCCACCAGGGTAGGCTGTCGTGTCTCCACCCCGCTAGCAAAGGCCAACGTCCATTGGTTGGCACATTTCCAGTGTCACCAACAACTGCCATGTTTGTGAACACTGCTGTGTCTCTAGGCCGTTCTGCTGAGCAGCGATGGCCAGACTCTGGTGACGGGCGGAGACAATGGTGTGGTGGAGGTATGGCAGGCCTGTGACTTCAAGCAGCTGTACATCTACCCAGGCTGTGACGCCGGCGTCCGAGCCATGGACCTGTCGCATGACCAGCGGTAAGGACAGACGCTCATAAAGCCCAAGACCCACTCCTTAACGTAAAGGTGGAGTAAGCGATTGTAAGGGAATACACTTAACACAAACTAAGTGGTGCAGACCGCACCACACAACACTAACACATTCTTGGAAGCATGTATCCAATGTGTGGATGTAGCTTCTGAGGGAGAACCCTATGGCATTGAAGGTAGACGAGTTTTACTTTTAATTGAATTAATATCAGCATGCATTCTTCAGCTTGTCTGACTATACCTCTAGGGCCCCAAAGGAGAGGTTGTGTTAAATATTTAGTGTTTTATGTTCTGCAAAGTGGGTTTTCACACTTTCTGACCCTCAACCAAGAAGTGAGTTTGTGAGTTGTGAGCACTCAGGAATCCTGACACCCAATTTGAGCTGTTATCCGTGTAATAAAGTATACAGTGACGTCCTGCTAACAACATCTCTGTGGCACTTTGTGAACTGCCATAGTTATCAGGACCATAACTATAAAGAGCAAATTTGCATACACACCATTTTATAGTAAGGATAAATAAAGAGAATGTGTGTGTGTGCGTATTGTATATTGTACAGAAATGTGTTTATACTTACCATGCATGCGCATTTGTTCATTTGAATTTTGTATGCAAACATGCATGTGTGGGTAGTCTGTTTTTGAAAGGCTTTTTAACGGGTGCAAATTTGGAGACTGGAATAGTCACCAATCTCTTTCTTAAAATAGAAGCTACAGTGCAGTTGCCATAGAGACAAAGATTTTAGTGGATTGTTCATAGTGTATGTTTTGCCTTGTCCACCCCACCAGATTGCATCCATGGCATGTGCAGTAGTCACCAGCAGGTCTGAAAACTAGCTGTAGATAGAAGCTCTGTATTCACAGGTCATGGTCGTCACAAGAAGGTAACAAGCCAAGACAATGATAACAAAAGGAATACACAAACATTTTCTTGAAACTAGTAAAACTCTACTGTCGTGATCCTACCAAAAGCATCTGGTGACCCCACACAGGGTCTAGCTGGCCCGTATGTTAAGCATGACGGATGCAGGCAGCCATGGTGCATGGCATGTAAATGGTGGTCATGGGTGACCACCAGGTGGATAGAGGTTACACAAGCTGGATGTTCAGGCTCGTTCCAAGCAGGCGTCCTTGTTCCAAAAACATGGAAGAACCATTTTGAATTATTTACACTGACGTTTGGCTGGTAGTGTTTATCTTTCTAACTAAACAGTAACCAACCTTATGGTAATTGGACTGCATTTATACAGTGCTTTTCCAACCTACCGGCTAAGGATGGGCACGGCTCCTCGAGTACTCCAGTGCTCCTGTGATAGCAATGCTTGAAAAGTTTCATGATCAATGATGACAACGCACAAATTAATGTGTGAATAAATGAATCTCTCAATTTAATGAAATAGTCTACGTAACAATGTCACATTTTACTGCAATAGTCTAGTATGTAGTTCGGTTTCAAACAACTCAACATCACCATAGTTATGGACATGCAGAAAGCACATTTGTTCTCATCTGCCGTTTTGTCCGTCAAACAATACTTTCCACTTGTCATGACATCCCATCAACCTCTCAATTAAATTAGCGTAACTTTATGAAAATTCAGTTCTTACCATTTTCTGAAACCTGGAAAATTGTAGCCTATTCGATGGATTATTTGGATGAACTGAAAGATCACGGCAGTGCATTCAAACACATGGTGTGTGTTTTAAGGTAATACACTCCCTCTTGCTCCCTCTTGCTCACTCTGCGTTCTGTCCAACATGCTATATTTAATACGCATTTAGCTATTAATGCCCCAGCTGCGGTTATGTTTGGTCAGCTTGGAACAATGTATAATACGACAGCATATTTATTATAGACTGCACTGTAACCTAGTATTTTTGTATATGCTTCGTGGATGTCATGACCCAGTGATAGCCTATATGTGCAAGTTTTATTTTTAATGAAATTAATATAAACTGACATTGCCTGATACCTCTTTTAGTTTTCTGGTGTATTTCATTTCCCCTGAGTCCAGAATACAAATACTCAAGTACTTGCTCATTTTCTCTATCGAGTACTCTAGCAGTCAAAATGACCAATATGCACATCCCTACCGGCCAATCAGTGCTGTACATTCAGACACACACACACACATGTTCATACACATTTATACACTTATATATAAAAACCCTTAAACATACAGTAAACTCTTATGTTCAGGTCTGTTGCAACAGAAACCTTTAATCCTTTGCTTTGGAGTCCTTTGAGGAAGCTAACCTTGTCCTTGGAGGACATCCTATCCATGTTAAGTTGAGAGGAGGAGACACAAGTGAGTCATGTTCCTCAGCTTCCTGTACAGAGAAGGCTATTTTGCTGCAGCTCTGTTCATTGTACTTCAGCGGTCAGGTCCTGGGGGGGTGCTTTCACATACCAGTCAGTCATGGAGACACAAACAAGACAGCATCGACTGTGGATGAACGCTCATATTCAATGGCAACTAATTTAATGTCCCAGCATCCCTTTTAACAAGCTGCTCTTAAGCAAATCAACCCTTTATGGCACTAACACAATACCCACAGTGTTTTGAAATGAGCATTTCTACAGAGAAGTGTGCGTTTGGGTGTGTCGACGTTCACTTAGTTTCTAACTTCTCTTGTTGTCATTAAGTTCTTCCCCTCTGTCAACAAGCATTTACGTGTTTTGTTTGGCTTCCACTGTTCCGTAGGACTTTGATCACAGGCATGGCCTCTGGCAGTATTGTGGCGTTCAACATAGACTTCAACCGGTGGCACTACGAGCATCAGAGCCGGTACTGATGGTCGTCTGGTCTGGAAGAGTGGCACTGCTCTCCAGTGAAACAGCTAATCCCAAGAAGAACCAGAGAAGAACACTGGGAGATTTATGACGGTGGAAAGAAAACCAGGCAAACATTGAGCTCGTTCCTCCGGCCGGTTGTCACTTTTACTCTTGCATGTGATGCCAGGTGTGAACAGGGCCATAGCCTTTGTAAAGTCCAGTTAGTGCAGCTGGAATTTGAAAGGGATTTGACTTGCAGGTGCACAAATGAGTGGAAAGACATTATTTTGAGGTTCCATTCTGACACTACTAATGGTGAGTCAAGTCTGTCTTACTGCTGAAAATGTGTCATGGTGACAGATTTTCTAGCATTGCTCTGTTCAGCGGTGTGAATCATTGAGGTGTGTTTTGTTCAAGGGAGGCTTTGTGTGGTCTGGGAAGATTTAGTATATGATACCCAACCCTGACTGTTTCCTGTTTTAAACTGTGAAAATGCACTCAACAAATCTTCTATTGGAAACATTTATACAGCATTTGTATTCCAGAAACATATCTTACTTTTCTAAGGAGAAAAGTAAAAATGTGTATATATTATACGTAAATACAGACAATGCAAAGGGTTTTGTTCTCTGGAAAAATAAATAATGCACAAAAGTATACGTTAAATTAGCTACAATTCTGACATTTGAACCATTGAAGTGTGCTAGATCTCCAAATGTCTTTCACAATTCTAATTTTAGTTGGTAATACATCATACAGTACATAGAGATTGGTTACTCATTGTCTAACAGCAGTATATTGTATACGGTATATGTCAAAAAGTTGATAAATGTTTATTTACTGTGTTTAGATGTCTGTTACTAGGACTTCTGAGAGGTCTTCAGTGTAAACTGTATAATTTGTGAAACATTAATTTTTAATAATTCCAGCAAAATCAGTTGTGATTAAGTTTAAAATAACTATTTTGTTTATTAATTTGAAATTTTGATTTGAAAATGCTAAATGGTAATTAAATTATAAATGTGTTGTAGTTGTTTTAATACCTTAATTAATGTAAACATGGTGGGCAGCTTGTAACTGTTCAGGCATTTATGTATAATAATACCCATTTTAATATTTTTTTATTAATTTTGATTTTTTCATCAAATTTAACAATCGTAATCTAACACCATGAAATGTTAAGCAATATTATGACTTCTACAGTCTACAATACATTAACAGATTTGATTGTTTAAATGTAATAGTACATTAAATGTTTTATCCACACTGAATCGCAGAATTTATGTGTCATGATATTTTAGATAAATTAACAAAAATATGCAAGTAGTTTTGATTTTTATTTTCTAGTGCAATTTATAAAATATACCCAAAGCAAAATGTTTTGTCATTGTCATAATTCTTTTTTTCTTTTTTTTAAAAAATATTTTAAAAAATAAATTATGCATGATTTGTAACTGTTACACTTTCTTCTTTTTTTGCAGATGTTGCTCCTACAAATCAAGGATGTACTGGATTTGATTCATTCATGCAATAATGCCAATATACTTAATTACACATTTAACCGTTTTCATTTTGGTTGTGTTTGTAATAAAATGTAATAATTATTAAGTATCTAATTTACTTGAAATTTATGTTAGTACATTTTCCTGTTAAAGGTTTTATACATCTACAGTATAAAGCCTCTCTAAAACAGAACGACTACTATTCATAAATAATGCGTGTGTACAGGATATATTACTGTAGTTTATAGTGAAACAAACCAGCTCTGTTACGCCTTCTGTTGTGTAATACTGCCACCTACTGTCCACCTACTATGCGCTAAATCAGACAATCTGGTTTGATGAAAAATTCTGAACTGCTAAATGGTCAAATAAAATAAAAATCCTGCAGACTCAATTTCAGGACAATTTATTTCCAGGTTTAGCCGTTACTTGAAGCGCATTCAGTAAGAACGGACAGGTCTTGTTATTATTTGGAAGAATTGTGCCATTTTCATTCAGACTTTTACATAATCTCGACATCTCTACATATAGATGGAAAATAAATAAAAATATTACAGCGGCAACATTATCCAATTAGACTGAAATCATCAATCTGTCTTTCACTGTCTCAGTAGACAAAAAAGGCCTCAACTCAGTTAAGAATTAAGAATTACACATTGTCAAACGGTAAAATAAACAATAATTAACGAGATGGCTTCTCTACCCTACTACTCTACTCTTCTCACTGCTCTACGAAAAGGTTGTCACCTTAACACAAGACACTATTTAATAACAAGCTTGTGCTTTTTCACTTTTGAAGTTAGCTGAAATCCTTAGATCACTTTATGTGCCAGAAAGACTATTTTGGATGTGACACAAATGTGCCTTATGTGATATGAAACTGATCGCGGTACATATATTAAGGAGACGAGGTTAATTTGTTTCAGGAAGCATAATATAGCAGACATGCAGACATTCATAGGCATGGATATTGGGGCTCTGACGGTAACACATGAAACCTGTACATTCATTTTTCACATGACTAATATGCTGAACAACAAGATGTTTTCTGGTTTCATTTGTAAGTTTAAATAAGTGCAAGGATGTAGTTGAAAAAAAATGGATTGTGTAGCATCTTAAAATACTACCGGACATTGCTTAAAGCATTTGCCATAATTTAAGTGGTCTTGTGTGTGCGGGGAAACCCCACAGACTTTCTCAGAAATAAATGTGTCAATTGTATGCCAGCAGATGGCAAGAAATCCATTAACACTCCCTCTGACATGACTAAGAAATTTGAAAGTGCTCATGGGCATTTTACCTAATTGCACTTAATTTACATGGACACGATTCAAGGTTTTTAACATGCACTACATTATAGTAACTACATTGTACTAACATTCAGCTAAACCACTGTAATTTGATTTCACAAATACTCACAAAACTATCATGACTGTGCTTTATTTTATCCTGAATCCAGTCCGCATAAATCGCAACCACACCTTATTAAATTCACCTGCACCATAAACGGTCTATTGATCACTTAAAGTGAAAACTAACATGTTTAACTGTTTAAGACATTGCATTGTGTGTGGCTATCTGTATGGCTAATGCCTATAGTAGTTGATTGTTACTTGGTTGACCTGAAGGAGCACATTTATTTTATCCTTTATCTTTTGTATTCTGTACTCGAAAAAAAGGGAACCAATTTATTATATTATTGGAACAAAAATGGCTACTAACAATACTTTAATGTATTGAATGTGTAACACAAAATCAATTTCTTCAAATGTGTTACTACCAAAATGCACCATCCGATGGCACTATGGTTACATAATAGAATAGACCATAAAGAAACAAGTGCTGAACTCAATAATGTTATGTTTAAGCTTTTCTTTACTTCAGCATGCTTTCATAGTAAACCATAGGGTCAGTAACAAAGACACAACATAAGCTGTAAACAAATAGCAAGTAGTACTAGAAACCCTGATGTTACAGTGCGGTCCAACATCTTCAGTCATGCTTGAACACTAGGTTGGTTCTAAAGAACACGTTCCACCTGCTGAGGTGCACTGCCTTTTAGAACGGGGACACCGGTGAGCGCACAGTGTCAGCCGAGCTGGGCGAGTAGTCCTCGGGTTCCGAGTTGAATTCGGCGGCGGTTAGGCCCAGGTTGCCGCTGACGACCTGGGCAGTGCCACTGGAGCTTAGCGGGGAACAGTGTGTGGTCTTCACGCCCTGGTTGCGTCTTCGTTTGAAGATCTGCTTCTCCTTATCAAGTGGGGTGCTCTGAGAGACAGCACACAACAGCATGTGAGTGTCCCCAGACCACCACTAGGGGGTGGCAAAACACTGCGAAGTCACATGGCTCACTGCATGAAGCATGCAGTGGTCAAAGTTAGTAAAGGTACTACTGGCAGAGACAAAAGGAGACAGACTACTTAGAGAGTCCTTAATAGAACTCTATGGGAGAAGTACCAGAGACATTATATAGAGGAGACAGGCCACATAGAGAGTCATCAATAGAACTCTATGGGAGAAGTACCAGAGACATTATATAGAGGAGACAGGCCACATAGAGAGTCCTCAATAGAACTCTATGGGAGAAGTACCAGAGACATTATATAGAGGAGACAGACCACTTAGAGAGTCC
>JAODOY010000005.1:905651-918896 GCA_025399855.1 Forbesichthys papilliferus | reverse complement strand
TCTCTCTCTGTCTATGTCTGTCCTCCGTCTCCCTCCACCCCCTGTCCTTGGAAAATCCCAACAAAGAGAATGCTATGCATCCTCAGGTGAGCTTGAGCAAGTCCATCGTCTTTGATAAGTCCTGCGATAAGTCCTCCCCCAAAAACAAACTGCAACTCTCATGTGGGATTTGCTTGTTTGCTTGTTTGATTGGCATATACAACAAAAAAAGAAGACGAACCAAAGTCCATGTTGGATTTTAATATTCTGCCTGCGTCCTTAACGTTAGCTTGTATATGCTGCGGTGCACCTAATGATCTGTTTCCCATGACATGATGTCCTTAGCCCCCCCCCTGCATGGGGATTAACTGCCATCTCCTCTACTGTTCACAAGATAAACTCTGCATCCCCAACTTTGTTTCTGGCTACAGAAGCCAGAGTTGTGTGCACACAGGAGACTGTGCTGAAATATGTAAACACACTACTGTGTCAGAGTTCAGTAGTCACTTATTATTATTCACAAAAATGGCATTTATACAATGCAGTTTATTGCCTATTCTGAGGCCAACTGGAAATATTGTATTATAATAGTTTGTCAATGTAATAATATGAATTAGATATATACATAATCCTCTTGTTACAATAGCCTACTTTCATTGTATATTGTATCTGGCTGCTACATAGTTTAGGAAAATGATGGCAGCAATTCTGTACTGCTTTAAAGAACAAATCAGATGCACCTTTCAAATGACAGTATGTGTGTATGACGTATGGGATCAGAAGTTTATTATTTTGTTATCGTCAGATAACAAAGCTTGTCATCTAAATATCACAAGTTAATTATTTAGTTATCCCGAGATAACATAGCTTGTTCTCTAGAGATAACAAGTTAATAATGATGTTATAAAGATAAAACAATAGGTTGTTTCCTCTTATTACTTATCAGTAGTGCCCTGCCAACATGCTTAACAATTGTAATGCTATTTGTAAGTGTAAAATGTCAGGAGTACCCGTCAATGCATTAGACTTTCTTTATCATTTGCTACATCAATCTAACGTGCCCAACCAGACCATTTTGAGATTGTCATAATATCCTGTGTCCTCAAGAAAGCAAAAGTAGTTTTTTCCTGAAAGAGTTTTTTTCTCTCTCAAGAAAACAGCGTAAAACAATATTTAAGCATGCCCCTTTTCTGCTTATGACTGATCATAACACATTTCTTTTGTGAATACATAACGATTGGAGCACTATTACTGTAACGTAATCTGTATATTGAGGATATTACAGATTATTACATTTCTGAAAATATTTTAGGACATTTTATGCATCCTTTATAAGGTCTATGGAGAATATTTCACAAATTCACCTGAACTAATTTCTAATGGTTGAGGGATATCACTGACTGATCCCATCATTAATGTATGCGGATACTGATGTAATTAATAATGTATGAGGTCTTAAGGGTAATTCTGATATGTAATGAATACAATTTGAATTATTTTGAAAATGCATAATTAACTACCCAGCAAACTGGATTAAAATAAATATTATAATTAGTATTATAACTTGTATATAGCTATGAATAATGTTCTACAATTTATATAAAGTATATACTGTCTGTTTACACTCATCAACCCCATCAGCTTGTATACACAATTCGCTGTGTGTATGCAAATGCGCTCGATGAAATTATTTCATTTGGATTCTGATAAAGACAAGTTATGCACGTTGTTTCCACGTGAGTTTTCCCTTACTGATTTCATTACAGACTCAATGCACCACATATAGCAGGCTGACAGTATCAGTCCCACGTACTTAAGAACTAACACATCGGAAATATTTAAAGTATTTTGTAAGTTAGTTAATTAAGAGTGGCCTGTCAATTGTAGCATCAACAGACACGACAGGAGTTGTCTTCAATGCATTCAATACATTCTCTAACAATCCTCCGCCACACAACAAAATGGTTGACCCCGAGCACGGTACCCACCGTATACAAACAGTATGTACTCAGCCGTGCTCGTCCCCAGGTGGTTGCTGGCTTCACAGCGATACGTGCCGTTGTCTGTTTTGTTTAGTGTGGTGATGGTCAGCTCCCGGCCTTCCACGATCATGCGCTCCATGTCAGGCAGCTCACCGCCGTCCTTTGACCACAACACTGGCTCTGGGCTGGGAGGGAACAAGACCACAATGCACCACTGCACTGTGACAAGTTGTTGTGGCTGTGAGGGGATGTTCAATACTTCAGTGCTGTCCTGTGTTGTAAATAATTTGCCTTCTGGTTCAAATGAGTGGCACTATGATGGCATTTCAGTTGACACTACTGTCCACCCCCCATGCCCCCAGAAGAGCTTCCAGGCTCACGTTCACTACGCAGCCCCCTAGATCCAAATGCACAGTTGCGTTTCTTTCAAACACAAACAGTGAGCCGGAGAAAAGACTAGGAGGTGTCGAGGGCACGCAAATGTGAACTGTGCCCATAAATATCCACAGGGACGAACTGCATTTGGCTCAGTTTCAGATCAACGATTGCAAATGCAAACGCATCTCTTACTTACACAGGGTTGCCTATGGAGACGCACTCCAGTTTGAAGTATTGTCCTTCTTGTGGAATGATCAGGGAGTGTGTGATCTCCAGATGTGGTGCATCTGCAAAGACAGACCACAGTGCAATGGCACAACAGAGCTGTATGGTGCAGGAGCTAACAAAGCAATACATTAATTAGCTCTGTACTCAGTGGACGGCTGCTCGGATCCACAGCCTTAATCCCTTACCTGAAGACGTAATCCCACATTAACCCCCCGTCCCCCTCAAATCCATCCCTCCCACCCAGACACCGCACATGCAATAGCAGTCCCCTGAATTTCTTCCCAATGCTAATCTTGTCACTAATCCAGGGTTACGTCAGAAAGATTGGAAATGGCGAGGGTTCAACGGGTGGCACTTCCGCATTCGATTTTTGGAAGCGCACTTTACGCAGACCAGAATGACTCAGCGTTCAGTGTAAATCAAGGTCCACGGATTACATCATAATACTGCCCATTATTTCACCCTGGGGGTGTTAATGTTAAAAACGTAGTATTTTACATGAAAAGTACCTACGATGAATCTGAGGCCACAACGGTACTTCAGCAGTTTTCGGGCAAATTTACTTTGTTTTGGGCCACGCATGGTAGATTAATGCTGGTCCTACACTAGAAGATTTGTAAATCGTAAACGATTTTAAAAACATTGGGTACCACAGACATAACGATATATTTGACAGATTATATTTTAATCCTAAATAAACACACGATTCAGGCAAGATGTTAGGACCACACACATGGCATCTGTAAACCCCTCACACTACAGGATCATTTGGACAGAAGATCGGTTCCGTACCAGCCCCGAACACCCCCGCAATTGTCTATAGGGGCAAATTGGACCCAGAATCAGGCCAAACCACTCACAGTGGACCTCCAGCACCTCTGTGGACATGTAGGGGCTTGGCAGGGACTCGTGCTCCACGCTGCATGTGTAGGCCACCCCGTCGTCCCGCCGATCCACCTGGAACTGCAGGCTGCTTCTCACCGTGAAGGAGCGCCCTGTGGCATTCACCTCCTTGGTGCCTGGATGGGGAGGAAGGGGAACGGATATGACATAGGCATAGGAAACCTATCCACCCCTCCACACTCCCCTCTAAGATACAATAAGATTATTGACCAATCCCAAGCCCTCGCCCTTTATAGTTACTGTAACTACGTTGGACAAAACCACATAGGAAGCCATATCAGGAAAACAGACAGTTGACAATTGACTTCCTGTCAGATTCCAAACTTGCTCAACTGTTATTAGAGGACAAAAAGGGGCGGGACTTGGGATCGGTTAATTGTAAGATAATACAACGAAGTCTCGTCGGAACGCCAAATCCCCCGCGGCCATTGCCGTCTTCTCCACCAGGCTGACCGCGGCCGCCTTACTGTCCACTCTCCCCCACCTGGTCTGAGGAGCTGCCCAGCCATTTGTCGCCCTTATACGCCGGCAGCAATTGAGCTACAGGGGTTTAAGTTGTTGTTATGTTTCGTATAAAAAAAAAAAAAGTTTAAAAAAAAGTATATGACTGGATAATGTATTTTCTTACAAATCATTGTGATTCATAAAAATAAAAATAAATAAATAATAAAAAAAAGATAATACGCTTTTTGTCAAATTCACCTCATTAACTCCTTGTGGGCCGCTAGCTGACTAATCTCTGTGTGCTGGAAATATTATCAAGTGTTAGCTACGCAGACCTGGGTCCGTAAATAGGAGCACAGACAAACTAGTGCAGACACCACACAACAAGAAAATCTTAGCCTTCACAATTCGTTTCCAATGTGTAGGGAGGAAATATCAAATAACAAGCCATCTCTAGAATATAACTACATTTTCAAGGGGATTTTAGGGAGTAGTCTGATAACTAAATATGTTTACATTATTATTATTAATATTATTATTATTAGTAGTAATACTAGTAAGAATATTAAAATAGTGCAGTAAGATGTTTAAGACATTAGATTTTATGTGATATTATAATCTAGACTTTAGTAGCACCATGTTTTTTTTAAGAAGATTCTCTCTGAGACAGCAGCTGTGTTTTTTATTCTCGACTGTCTGTCTCTCCTTGGAGATAAAGAAGCCTTGGCCTTTGAAAGTCAAATCAAAGTAGAGAGAATAGTGAAAGGATTGTGTGAGCCGTGACTTGGTCGGCAGGGCGTGTTTGTTCCTGGAGGACCATCTCTCAAACATTCAACATAAACAGACATAGACTCCCGTGGCAAACCCGGGATGGTCCGTGGAAACTCTGGACTAGCTCCATCTTTCCTTAATGCGGTGGTGTGTCTTGTCTTTTTTCTTGGACCGACATAAGCTACAACTCTTGCCCTTAGATACATATCTATAGCTTGGGCTGGTGTTTCTTCTGGCCCGCCGTCTTCTGTTACATGACCCTTGACTGTTAGCTGGAAGCAAGGCTTGTAGTTGTGTAGTGTGTAGTGTGTGTGTGTGTATCCCTGTTTTTCTCATAAAGATGGACAGAAAATGGTTTCAAACAGGAACCTACAGTTCAACAAAATGCTATTGCATCACTGATAACCTGGCATGGAGACACCTTAGGCTCAATGTGAGGAATAATAGAGGCTTCTATTTGTTTTATTCTTGTCACCATTGTAGAGGTCACACAAAGACCACACCCTAGGATGTTCTCCTATTGAAAAGTTTATCTCTTATCATAGATGTCATAGAACTCCATTATTGTCCATTAACCAATTTAACAAAGTAACACGGTTGCTGTGGTCAGCATATTCGTAATGAATGACTTTTACATTTTCCCTCAAACAACTTTTTGAAGTGCCCTTGAGGTAGACTCGTGACTCGTGTGTAAAGAAGGCATAGCACCGTGTGTAGAATTTCTGTTTACTGATGCACCCTGAAAAGCTAATCACCATAATTTTAATGGGAAATGTCTTTATAAAATACATTTTAGTTGTGAGAAACAATAGAATACAAATAAGATTGAATGGAAAAATGCTGGACATACTGTATATTGTGTGAGGAGGCTATTCAAGGGTTTTACTAAAGTTCAGTATCACTTTAATATCAAGGGAATGCCACTTGTGAACAAACCTTCCTGTTTTTCTGTTTTACACCGCCGAGCAAGCCTTCAAGGCATCACACTTTTCCCTCCATGACTGAATCACAAACAGGTACGTGTATGTTACACATAACATATATAATTTTGTTTGAACATTCAGAAGACATGACTTGAGAGGAGTCCAAGACCTCTTTGCCCGACCATACGGGAGATAGAGAGTAGAGCCCTTGGGGCTCCCACTGCACAATCTCTAGCTTTTCCTCTAGTTTCTAAAGCTGCCTGCAGCACCAACGCTGCCACAGAGAAGCTGTCAGTCTACGTCGAGGAGGCTGCAAGCATTGCCACAGAGCGTGCATCAACATCACCGTTGGACTTCCAAAGTGTCAGCATTCCCAGCAGTATATTACATTTTATTCATTTAAATGTACACAGAGTATAGGTCAATTTACTAAATGCTCTGAGGTGAGTGTTTGTGACTTACTGCTTTTGCAAGATCTCTCTTGTTTTGAGAGATTTATACTGCAATCATAAACAAACCTCCCAAATGTTGGGGTTTTCACCCATGTCTGTAGCGTATACGTATTGTACAGACGCTGAGATGAACAAATGACATAATCACTCTCAATCACAACTAGCATTCAGAAATGTCTTCTTTCTGAATTCCAGTACAGTAATTAGAGCTTGAATTTGTGTTACATTCAATTAAATGATCATAGCTGTTTGCATTCGTCAACTAATTAGTAGCTTACTCTAGCACCGGGTAGCTGTTGAAATATTAGTTTCATTATGGTCTGGGTTTTGATCATCATTTGCGTGCATGTGTACATGCTCGTGAGAGAGTGAGTGTGTGTGTGTGTTTGTGTGTGTGTACATGTGTGTTTGTGAGTTCATAAGCTATTAACGTAAATGTTGCAAGTGACTTCAACTGTCTATGGACTTTACTACGGTGATAACTATTTGAAGTGTCACTGTCAGTCACCAACACAACTAATTTGTATGTCTCTATCCTAGCCAAATAAATGATTTGACACTGGGTGACAGTTACATTTTCAATTTTTGTAATGCTGTACAAATCTCATGAATTGTAAAAAAAAAAAAAAAAAATCAAATAAATCACTAGAGCATGAAATAAATATGATATGTTTTCACCATTACACCTGCTGTCATCTTGAAGCTTTTGTAGACTTGGCTCCCTGTGGGGTCACATTTGACTGACAGCTGACACCGGCAGCAATGATCTATACCACAGTGGTAGCATTGGTGGGGCACGCGGCTCCTAGCGCTCGCGAGCCAAAGGAAGCAGTGCTATCTTCAAGACGCTTAGATCGCGAGCGCTGATTGACACTTCTCCTCGTTGACACTTTGACATGGAAATGAAGTTTTTAAGTGACGCCCTGCAGCATTGCTGTTTCTCACCTCTCATTGACTCGGAGACGAACACAGACTATTTGCTAAACGCACGGTAGTTTAAAAGGAACTCTGCTTCATTTTCAATCATGCTGCACTATTAGATGGACTACATAACATATTGTTTTCACATAACCATTGTGTTCTTTGGCGCAAACTGAAATGTAACTCGTGTCCACAAAACAGCATGCTGATAGAATTAAAACAAAAATAATTAATAATACAATAAAGAATACAAATAATTCAGATACAACCAACTGTGGATGCTTTGATCTTTGTTATAGCTCTGCTCCACCAACCCTGTGTTTGAGTGGGTTCATAAAGTGGAACTTCTTGGTTTAAAATAAATCTCATGACAGAAAGTGGGTGACAAAGAAATCAGTCTCGGTGCCTTTTAGATGGACAGCAAGGCTGGTTTGGATGCTAGATGGTAGCTCACAGTGGCCTTTCTGGAATATACGTGCATGTCATTTCAACAAGAAAACTTCATATCCCAACCTCTCTCCCATCAATCATAGGTCCATGTTGGGCAGAAAGAGACCGACCCACCAAGAAAAAAGCTCTCTGCTGCAAATCTACAATAAAGAGCAACTGTCACACACACACACACACACACGCACACACGAACACACTCAATTACATGTTAGTCCTGCACATAGCTTAAGCTATAGTGCTATCATAAATAGTGTTGCTATATGGTACCAGAAAAACACATTCTGTATGTGCTAACAAGCAGGGCTACAGTAACTTCATAGTGCTGTCAGTAACAGTAACATCATCAGAAAGATGTTTTTTCTATACCAGTTTTCTAAGTCAGTGAACATGATCATAATTTAATAATTTAATGCAACCAACTTATCAACAGCACCTGTCTGTTCAAGCTTGAGCAAGGCAGAGAAATGTGGCTGGCACAGTGGCAGTCTAGTCTGCTTGGCCTGGTACCAAAGACTGTGGATATGCTGGCTTTGGGCCGTACAGACACAACTAAACGCCATTGTGACAAGACATGAAGGAACTACAGACAACAATATGACTAGAACACAATAACTGATTCAAGGATGTAAAGATCTAGTGTGTAAGTGTAGTGAATTACATTTTGTATTATAGGCCTCTCACATTTTTAGCAATGTATTTCCCTATAGTCAGTGTATACATGTATAATAACAGAATATTATTTTTCCTCCATTTGCCATGAAATCCTTCTTGCCACTAGTCAAATCATTTCGCCAATGAGTGACAATGTTTTATTGTTACAGCTCAATTTAAAGGTATAGTCAGCTATTGCAAGCTAAATATAAGCTAACACGCTTTTTGTCATATTCAACAAATATCTCCTATCTTACCGTTCTCTGTGTGTGTTGAAAGAATAATCCCATACTACACCGCCCTGGCTCTGTAACTAGGAATATGAACTACGTGGTGAACACTACGCTTTGCTTCACGATGCATTGTGATGTGTGAGGCGTCGCCGCGGAGCGATATTGTTTTGATTTGAGATGGAAATTAGCAAGCGTTCTCGAGAACGAATAACCTCGCCTTTAACACATTCCTCAGAATCTGACATCAGGGCAGCAGTGGGGCAGGAGATGAGCCACCTCCCGCTAACTCCTCACCAAGTGTCAAGGTGTCCTTGAGCAAGACAACTAACCCTAACTGCTCACGGTGGTCAGATGGCAACCTGCATGGCAGCAATCACCATCCGGTGTATGAATGTGTGTGTGTGTGTATGGGTGAGTGTGAGGCAATACTGTACAGCGCTTTGAGTGGCCGGAAGGTTAGAAAAGCGCTGTATAAATGCAGTCCATTTACCATTTATCTACCACACAAGGCTGTACCTTGAACCTCTTTGTCGTTTCTGAACCAGCGGATGTTAGCTGCCGGTTTGCTGCCAGACGTACTGCATGTAAGGACAATCATTTCCCCCTCCATGGCAGGTCTGGTAAATCCCATAATCTCAGGCCGTTCTGGCACTCCTATGATCAAACACAGAAACACACGATTGTTTATTCTTATGAGGCTGGAGGTCGGCATTGTGGAATCAGCTACAGGGTTTTACAGGAGCCTGAAACACATTCATTGAATTATTTGAGGAAGCCTTTCTTTTGTTCTGTCAATCTGTCCTAACTTGTCAGATTTACCATCCATATTTTTTTTCCCATCCATATTCACATTGTGAATAGAGTCTGACCACGCTCCATTGGGTAAGCAGTCGTTGCCTCTGTTTCGATCGTCTCATCTAGCTCTACCACCATTTTGAAACACATTGACTTCAATGTAATCTCACTACCCCATCCTGATTGGTATGTCAGCAGGGAGGCTGTGAATGCGCACAGATTACAATCTCAGTAAATGTTTTCAGATGAGAGTAATAGTCAGTTAGCTTGGCAACGCCAGACTATTGCTCAATTTATTTAGCTGTGATTACAGTATGGAAACCCTGATCACATTAGTGTTCGCAAAGCCACACAGCTGGCGGCCCATTCAGCATGGGTTAGTGAGATGCCGTTGAAGTCAAGTGTGTTTCAAAATGGTGGTAGAACTAGATGAGGCGATCTAAACAGTTGTCACAACGTCAATTGGTTCAGGGCTGTCCAATAGCTTAAAAATTAACCAGAGGTCTACGACAAGTAGGAGGAAATGACTGCGAACACTTCACAATGGAGCGTTACACCAGGTTAATAGTCAGGCAGAGCCAGGCTAATATTTTCCTACCGTGCACTAAATTTGAGTTATTTCAACCAGGCCTAAATAAAATGGATGATTCAACGAGACAAAATAAATTGTGTAACGGGCTACCAGGTCAAAAACTAGGTGGATTCAACTGTCAGCTATGCTACCAATCTGCTAGTCAAATGCATACCTTTTTTTTTAGAACAGGCCTACATTACAGTAGCCTACATTTTATTCAATTAATAAAAATGTTCCTTACTGTGGAATACATTTTTGGCAAATAGTATAGCTATTCTAGTCTAAGATATTAACCTTCCCAATACGTAGTATTAAAATATTAAAAATACAAATGTTAAATCGCAACCTGGCAAGGATAACGTTAACCAAATAACCAAATGAAATTCACAGTAAAACAACAAGAAGCTCCTGGCAATTAGTCAAACATGCAAGGCTATTATGAACTCCTGGCAAGGTAGAATCAAGATGACACTCGAGGGCTAAAGCAGGAGGAAAAGTACAGAATATATAGAGAAGGACACAATGATTTATGGGATGTGTAGTTCACTAGTAAAAATGTGTAGTTCTCTAGTAAAAATAAGTTATGTACACATTATTATTATTATTATTATTATTATTATTATTATTATTATGTAGCTCCTAATCAAATTGTTTATGGTCACAATCATTCTCATAGCTGGTGGGCTTGGTTGCAGGCTTAAAATTATTTATAAAAGGATTTAACAAAAAGTCAATGGATAAAATGAATGGGAAATGTACTTCCGGCACCAGAGCAACTAAAAAGATGGGCGGTCACCATTATGCTCTATACGGATGGATGTGCACATGCGTAGCACGTTGAGGCAGGACACCGGCAAAAGTGCACTCCACATGAGTGCATGACTTCGGAATTCCAAAAAGCATGGTTTAGGTTTAAAAGGTTTATCCCTTCCGCCGTCTATAGAATGTCTCTGTCCCTACCACAGCTTTGAATGGCTTACATTCCTCTCTACCTCTATAGTGCTCATTTGAACACACTGCTCACAGCTCACACCTTATTGCGCACAGATGTGTTTCGAATGCCAACAGTGACCTTGAAAAGAAATTGGGGCAGCTGTGAGCACTACAGCGTAACGTATTAGCTGCTTTAGCACTCATCAGTGAAGTGTGCCAGATTATTGTTCTCTTCTTAAATTTGAGTCAATAACTATATGGCTTTAATTGTACCAGTGGTGACATATTTACATTATAGTGGGTAAGGGGAAAGTATACTCATAAATTACTGCAGGTCTGGTAAATATGGCAGGAGCGGTAATTAAAAACACAGAAAAACATGCCTTTAAGTCCCAGTCCCAGTGCGAGTGTGGAGAATTAGCCGTCTGTAGCCCGAGGGGGCCAAGGTGGCAGCACTCACCCAGAACGGTGAGGAAGGCCTTGGTGGTCTTGACAGGCATAGTGAAGAGTGAACAGGTATACTGGCCTTCGTCTGACAGCGTGACGTCATTGATGCTGATGGTGAGCTCCTGCCACGAAGCCCGGACCAGCTCAATCCGGTTGTCCCTCAGCGCTATCAACAGAAGGAGAAGAAGAAAGGAGATACAGAGGGCACAATACAAAAACGACTCAGTAAAGGTATAGTCATTATTGCAAGCTAATTGTAAGCTAATACACTTTTTGTCAAATTCATCAAATGGCTCCTCGCATTTCGCTATCTTACCGTTCCGTGTGTGGTGAAAAAATAATTTGGTACAGCTACTCAGCCCTGGCTGCGTAAATAGGAACATAAACAAAGTGGCGAAAACCGCTCACGACAACAATTCCACCTGGCTTTGCACTGCATTTCAATGTGTTGGGCGAAGCTGCTGAGGGACTTTGTTTTGATATGAGCTCAAAGTTAGCAAGAGTTCTCGAGAATGATTAACCCTGCCTTCAATGGCATTGCATTTGAGTTGTGGTTCTGTGCACTCCACCCCCTTTCTATACACTATTTACAAACATACAAATCTATAGCTATATGGTTTATGAAAAATACAAGAAAAATAACTTAAACAAATGTATAAAACTAGATTATAATAAAGGGAATGCGTTCTAACGTTTAAACATTTATAATTTAAAAAACTTTTAATCTGGTGACTTCCCAAAATCCTCCCTCAAACGACTGGAGGGGTCACAGCACACAACAGTTGTTTTAATCTGCCATTTAATTTGAAGTCAAGTAGGAATCTAATGCATGGCTGCATACTTCACCCTAAAGGCACGCATTATTAATGGCTATGTGAGATTCATGTAATATTACTGCCTGCAATCGTGCCCCAGTGTTTGTTGGAAATTGACAAATCAACTGAGTAGCAAGTAGCAAATCAATACTGTTGGTGCACATTACAATATGAGAACACAGACTGTTACTCTGGGAACCCCAAGTTACATCTGATATGTAGGTAACTATATTAAATAAATACATGGATGTGTACATTATACTGCACATTACATCTACATTAAATTTGGATTTTATACCAATGGCCTAATTTCCAGCTATTGTAAAAATAGTATAACATTTAAGTCCTCAACACCACAACATATATGTACAAGACCACATGCATCACTACATCACGAGGCTGTCACAGTGCACACCATCTACAGTAGTTGCATGTGCATTTCCTAAATATAAAGTTTCATATTTAATTAAAATTATAGTTATAATTAATAGTAGTAATAATTAATTTACCCGCCCTGTGATCATCTGTCTTGCCTGGCCATTACAGAATAACTGTTTTCTTGATTTATAAGAAAGCCTTTAAAGGGTAAATATCTAAAGAATATCTCGTAACAGGTGTGACTAGAAATTCATAAATCTAGAGTAAGTCACGCAGCATAAGATACCAACAACGAGGGAGAAAATAAACAGCACTTCATTGAATATACAACATCATAGGCATTCTTAGTGCTTGTTTCATATTAGCCATCTCTCTCTCTAGGCAGTAGTTCGTCTGTTGAACTCAGTGGAGATGTCATGATTAGTGTAAATCCTTGGTCAGTGCAGTGTTGCAGCGTCAGTTAAACACTAAACCATTATACCATTAAAACATTGTATAATCACCAACTCAACTCACATCAGACTTAAATGATAAACAATCACGGCAGATGTGGGAAAGGCAATTAAATGAGATTGCCTGAAAGGGCTATTAGATTCACATAGACATATACTTTAGGTCATTACCAACAGCACCTAATCTTCAGCTTCATAACACCAGATCATTTTACGATCATTAGCACCATTACACACATTCACACAGCAAGATGGCAAAAATACTGATGTCATGTTTATTGTAAGTGATCATTTATTATACAGTAACTAGGACTAGAACAATTAAAGGTTCATTAGGGTTGTTTCCCAGTACTGTGCTGTTCTCGAAACCAAGGGCGTAACTACCCATAGTGCAAACAATGCAACGGCATTGGAGCTTGCCATCAGCCAGAGGCCTGTGAACGCGACCTTATTAACGAACAGCGCAGGAACTCTGATGTACAACTCTTGTTGTTGAACTCTTCCTTCAAACGAGCTTCCGAGCTGGTATATATATA
>JAODOY010000005.1:871356-896356 GCA_025399855.1 Forbesichthys papilliferus | reverse complement strand
TCGGTCCACTTTAAGTGTTGATCCTGCCCCCACTCACCTTGTAAATATTGCAAATACAGCCAAGAGCTTACTTTATGAAAGCAGTGTTATGTTTCGATGTACACAATACATTTATTTTCTTTGGCTTGCCACTGAACGGCAATGCATGTTCACTACTGGAAGCATCACAAGTAAATGTTTATGCAATGATTTCAGAAGTCAAACCAGTTTGTACCAAAAATAACTAGAAAAGATAACCTACTGTACAGTACATAAAGGATTCAGACAAGCATCTAAACAGTGTAACAGAAAAACTGTACAAATATTAAAAGGGTTAAGAGCCACAGTAAAAAAAGGGTTGAAAAACAACAACAAAAAAAATTATAATAATAATTGACTAATAACAGAAACAAAAAAAAATATTACAGATAAACTTAATCTACGTTTTGTAAAATTATGTCAGAATGAAATTGTGCTATGAAATGGTAGTGCCCATTTGCGCAAGGTACTGTGTAAGAAACTCAACTTAACAGCGCCCCCCCCCAATTAAGGTATCCATTCATCCAGTCTGACTGTACACTCATCTCAGACAAGGTGTCCTGGAGGTAGACAAACTATATCCTTATAAATGACAGGTGACTTTAACAGGATCACAGGAGGACAAGCAAGTGCAGAGCCATGGCGTCACGGAGTCATGACACTGTCATGACACCGCTTTTACACTAGCTGGCAATTTTCACTATTTGATAGTGAAATGTGAAATTGCTCCAACGGAGATCAATTGTCAGTCGGCTGGAAAATGTTTTTTTCTTTTCTTTTCCCAAGGCAATTGTATTTCCTCGTGGTCAACTTGCAGCAGAATCTGCACAGAAAATGTGACTGTCAGGACAACACTGTCCTGTCCCGACACAGTGCAAGTCATTTACTCAAATGGGTGAAATACAATACTGTTCTGCCTAAACCAACACTGTATCCTTCTCTCTGGTAAATGCTCGCTGTTTTCTCACAGTAAAACAATAGATTGAAATTGGAAGAAAAGAAATCATACACATGACGTGATTAAAAAGCGTCTCTCTTGCATCTCCATGCTGTTACGCATTCTTTTGCCAGCACTGCAGAAGGGAGTGGTGTGGTTCTCTAATTAAACTCACCTCCAAACATCCTTGCCTACACCTCCAGAATACGCAAAAGCTTTAAAATGTGGCTGAGGTGAGAATTTGTTATGCATGTATGCAGCAGTGCTAATAAATTCCCTGTTTAGACTTCAGCCGAGATTAGCGTTGCAACCTGCACAACACATCTCTAGTGTGCCATAGAGTCACAGAGGTCACTATTCAAATTCTGTCACAAGAAAGCCTCTTGTGATTGGACTGGCTCTCAGAGGTAAAGCCAGCTCGCCGTCTGACCTGTTAAATACTGATTGCTACAGCAAACATCTGCGAGGATTAAAAGCTTTGCAACTATTCAGTGTTATCAAAAGGTAAAAAAAATTAGGCTCAAATGAGGAGGCAGCCTTCCATCCATAATAACCAGCTACAGTACATTGATCACATATGGGAAACATTATGTAAGGTATTGATTCCCTAAAGAAAGAATAAAACAATACTAACATATATATACATTGCCTTGAAATACCGCTGTTACACAATTGTATTCATTAGCCAATGTAATCCTTTCATATCAAGTCATAGTGGACAACCATGAAAAGTAATGCAAGGAGATTCAGTTTATGTGAAAAAGTTGAATATCATCCCTGGCAGTGGGTAGGATGCATGTTACTGAACCACTCCGATTGAAGCCAAAGAAAGGAATCATATTAAAAGCTTAGGAGTATTCAATCAGTAAATATACATGAGAATATATTTACTTGGATAAATCACTGTTCGTTCCATTATCAAATATTTTCATAAATTCTCTGGCTGACACCTTTAATGTGCAGGGAGGATTCACATTGCTGGCCCCTTTGGAGACATACTTTCCAACTGCTAAACTCCTGTGTTGCTAAATGCGTGTGTGTGTGTGTGTGTGTGTGTGTGTGTGTGTGTGTGTGTGTGTGTGTGTGTGTGTGTGTGCGTGTGCATTGGGGGGAGGGTTATTAAGATGTAAAGTAAAGACATCCTAAATGATTAAACACATAATTAACAGCTTCTGTATGAAGGGCATGACTTGTCAGTCCGCAAGGGAGTTTTGACTTAATAGCTGGAGCAACATGCTCGAACGCCCTCAGAAGCTACAGTGATTGTTCAAGCAGTGTCCAGTCCAGCTGTACTATTGTGATCCTACCAGCTCTCATTGGCTGTCTCGTCTATTTTGGTTTCATTGGAGAGACAGCCTAACTGAAAAATAAACTGATTTACGTCGGCTTATGGTTTAAGTAGTAAGGTGCGTAGTGTTCCAAACTAAGATCTATTTTCTGCATCTTCTTTTTTCCCATACAAAAACAAGAACTAGATGACTTTGAAAAGAGATAATTACCATATTCGCCTTTATGCCAAATGCACAATTGTGTTTGTCTAACAACAAAGTCTAAACCCCTAGTCTTGCGTGACAATTCAGAAAGATTCAAGCTGAGCTTTGGCCATCGCCCCAAAACAAGCATCTGTCAAACCAAATGGAAACTGTTTGCAAAATATATAAATAATGTAAATAAAAAAAAACTTGTTGAACAACTAAAATAAATGAATACATGAAAAATAAATATCAAAAGATCTGTGGAATCTCAACAGACATGAGCAAAGTAATTCTGTCAGTTTCAGATTTGGGAACAGAAACTGCTCCCACATCAACGTCTTTTGGCAGTGAATAACACTAAATAATGGCATTATCCCAACCAGTAAAAACTACATTCTTAATATAATTAACTTTAATGATGCTTATTTCCAAGTATTACAGAAAGTGAAACAGCCAAACAAACAATGTTGGATTAAAAAAATCTAAAATTACATATTTGAGGACCCACTAAATAACATATTTTTAATAAGTATAAAATGAGCCCAAATTAATAAAATGCAATAGATTTTTGTGCTCATTCACCACTAAAGTGGTTGACGTAATGGTCGAGACCTTGTTCAAGCTCTCCTTGATGTGGATGTCCAGGTTCCATATCTTGGTACAGTATATGGGGTGTTTTTAGCACTTAAAGGTAAAGTCAGCTATTGCAAGCTAAATGTAAGATACACTTTTTGTCAAATTCAACAAATATCTCCTCCTATTTTGCTATTTTACCATTATTGTGCGTGTAATAATCTGATACTTCCCCACAGCCCTGGCTCCGTAAATAGCAACTACGTAGCACTACGCATTTCGACGTGTGGAGCGATGCTGTTTGATTTGAGACTGAAGTTATCAAGAATGACTGCCTTTATAGGCTGTATTCTGTAAGATACACATGCCTTTAGCTAGGAGATAAATATCAAATTGTCAATAAAACATTTTAGTTGCATATGTAAATGCTATGAATGTGTTTTGTACATTCAACATAGATGATATACTGGGTTAGAACAAAATATTTACTATGCATTTGAACTAGAAATGCAATATCATATCAAAATAGGTTGAGATTCAGCATTGTGTATGACTTATTAGAATTATCATATATTCTGTATCTTTCTCAAAGTAGTACATATAATTGTGTTATACATATTATGACATAGTTCATTTAACTTTTAGTTATTTATTGTCACAATGCAGCATCCAGTCATTACAGCCCTGAAACCAAACAAACAAAATCAAGATGAGGATTTGTTCTGTCACCACTCTTAACCTTTCACTGCAATAACATTACAGTGAAAGCACGTTGTGAGACTGTGTGAGAGTGTGTGAGTGAGAGCTACAATGACATTTCTTAATTTGTAACTATTGTGGTATGTCCTGTATTATTAAGCTAATTGGGTCATTTACTCCATTGCAGACATTGTTTGGAGATTAAGTTGCTGCGGCCCATCTGGCTAATGGCTTGGTAGGGTCTTAACTCCTATTAAAATATCTGAAATGGAGGACAAATGAAATATATTGAATCCTATTATTGTCCTAATCTAATTTTTCAACATTATTAGACTATCATTTCCCAACAGTCCTTTACATTGGACACCAAAGCAGAGAGGACCCAAAATGGTTCTTTTCTTTTTAAAGTTAAATCAATTAAATCCTGATGACCTTTGTCATGTGTTTGAATAGCATAGTAACACAGTGTGTCTCTGTCAGTATCAATTTTAAGACATGCACATTTAAAACACCCTGGCTTTGACAGTTAACAGAATTAATCCTGCATGTATACCAAAGGAAAAAATGTTGTAAATTATACATTCCTTAATAGCAGTTCTAAAATACATTTATATCTGTCCATGCTAATCTTTACTGCAAATATGCTTAGTAAGTATGTTGATTCGTTTGTGCACATTCGTGCATGCAAAATACAAATATGTGGAAAAATAGTTTAAGATAAATTAAACATTTAGAGAAATTAAACATTATGTTTTTTGTAATGGTATATTCAGTTTTTTTTAATGGTGTGCCATCTTCAGCCTCCCATTACCGTTCATATCACTTTTATCTCATTACATTTGTTTGTGCAAACAAAACAAAAATGTGTGCATCATTTTAAGTTTTATTGAGGTTTATTTTATGTAAACAGATGACATCATTGTCTCGCGTTGGAATGGGCTGAATCTCTTATAGGTTTAACATATGAAGTTAAACTTGTCTTTTTCTCTAAAATGGTTTGCATACACATTTTTATTTTGCACACAAACAATGCAGAAACTAATAGAAATACTTGTATTCACATTCTTGTCATGCGGGGTGCCAACTTCATGGAGGCCTGATCGCAACGTTTGCTCATTCGCTCAGCCACTCTGAAGGGAAGACCAATCAGCGGCCAGTGGGGGTGGCTATAATGTTGAGGCCCAGCATGAACAATGGCAGTGGTGGAAGAACTAGGTGCAAAATACTTGGCAGGTGATTGGTTGAACCACCTGGTAGTTTTCGCTGTCAGCACACCTAAACCACGCCCGTGTAGCTACAAACACGACGACGCTGATTGGAAAGTTCAGTTGCTACTCGTACACATTCCAAATGGTTCATAGGCTTTCCAGACTGATTCTCATTCATTCTCTAACTTTTAGCAACTTTTGGGTTGCAAATTCAGATCTCACCCACGGTGTTACTTTTCACCACAAAGCATCCACATAACGGCAAACTCCAGTCACTTCCTTGGCAACAACATTGATTAATCATGGCCGTTTGGCAACGGTTTCAAAAAGCTGTTACTGCTGCTATTCTTCCTCCTCCGAAGAACTAACTTTACACTAAATAAATTCAATGAAAGACAGGTGAGTGGAGCAAGCCGTCCCGTTGATTGCCAGTGGTAGATAGAAGGTGTAGAAGATAATTTCAATGTATATAAAACAAAACATCAACCTTGTAACACATACTGCCCCCTCAATTCCCACACTGCTGTTTGAAACTTGTCTAAAAGAAAAACTTTTGTGTGTGCATCTTCAGAGGGAGGGGTGCGGTGCAAGGAAAGTTAATCAAGCAACGTTTAACAGGTTTCTCTAAGCCTAGATAGCTAGCTAATGGAATACTGTACAGTCTGAAAAATGCCAGCCATAATTTGGCACAAAGATAGAATATTAACACTATCTCTGATTCTAGGACTCTATAGAGTTAATTACAGGCAGTAAACCATGCTAGACTGAATGTCCATTGATAGCCATCAGCACATAATGTGTTACATGGCTGGGATCAAATTAGGGGACCAAACCATTTAGCCCGTCATATTGATTTGTAATCCCTTTATTTAGAGAGCTACGCCTGCAGTGGAGTGGACTGCCATGAATTACTTATTGCTGAGGATCTCATAGCTACTGATCCATCCATTATTACTTATGACTTTTCATGACAGTTTTTGCAGTCCACTATATAAAATAGGAGCCACCCACCAAGGCTTTTGTAATTAATGAAATTAAATGAAAGACAAATTGAGCAAAATTATTGATACATCTTTTGATGAATTTATAGAAGCGTGTATGACAAACCTACTGCCCTTTGATACCACATTTGTAAGAAACAGCACAATTTTCTTTCTGCAAGAAGTGATTTTCTGTAATCACAACTCAGTTGTATATAAATAATTATAATAATTTAAGTCCATTGTCAAATTCCTTGACTGTTCCTTACTTACTGATCCATGACCTATATTGAACATCAAAACAATGTAATGTGTAAAAGTGACAGCATGGCAACGATAAACAAACAGAAAATTAATGATATTTCACAAAGGTACTACACACATAAACATTAATACTAGAGGTGAAATTTTGTTTGTACGGACGGGGGGAGTCCTCTGCATGTGGGGGGTCTTGGGATCCTCCCACAAAAAGTTTGAGGATCATACATTTCATTTGACTGCCTTCTGGTCCATTTTAAAGCCTTTTAAATTCAATTCATAGTGGAAATGTCTATATTTCTGTAAAATAGCGTAGCGTACGATAGCGTACACATTTGATTTGTTGAATGCTCTCAGAATCGAGTAGAAATGTAAATAAATATAAATAAATCCCAGATATTCCCTGATTCTCCCCCCCCCCCAAAAAAAAAAATGTCTCCAACTTTTAATGTCTGGAATATACTTTTTAAAATTCCATGATACCCCAGAAATTCCATGACCAGTGGGAACATGCTTATGTACTATAAACAGCCTGCAGAATAAAAATTTACTCTGAAGCGTGAAGAAACTGTACCGAAATGGGACTGTAACTGGACTGGTCAGACATTTTATACAGGCTGAGAATGACGCACATGGCCACCAGTACTGCGGGAGTCAAGCAACTGAAGGCCTTGCCAAGGGCAACGTGAATGCTGATAAACCCACGAGTCAAAAGTAGATTTAATCTCCGAGTCCCACTTGACACAAATTGGAAGAGTTCAAACTGATTTATCACAATAGGTCCTTCTATAATGGCATAATTTTTCAATTCATCAAGTCAATTTGGCACTGAAAAAATTAAGGAAAGTTATGTTTCCAATATAAGGTCAGGACATGTTACGATCAAGGAAGTTATATATTATGTCACAAACATGGACTTCACATTTTTCTGTCACTCCAAATCTTATCTAATCACACTGTGGAGCGAAGTAAACCAAGATTCCAGTAACCATGTAGTTTGGTGTAAGATAGCTTCTCAGCTCTGTGAGAAAAGGACCTATTGCAGGTACTATCACACTGTTAAGTAATGGCAAGCAAACTGCTGTATGCATTTTGTCTCATCACGTATTACCCAGTTAAATATCAGTGACCTCAGAGAATGATTTTGCTTCTGCTGGCATTTTGGCATTTCATCAGAAACATATTGAAAGATCAAAACAATAATTTTAAGAGCTTGGCTACTGTACAGTATAGACAAATGACATCCCTGTGCATGGCAGTGATTCTGACATTAAAACAATATGTCAACTTAAGCAGAAACATTTACAGAAAATAACTTATTTGGCCCTTGTGATACTATATAGTATCTTCATAGTGAAATGTATCCATATAAAAAAACACACAATTACCAAAGAGGCACTTAAATTGGTCACTAAACAAGATTTCTAAAGACATTTGATCACAGATACAGCGCTTCACAAATAGTGAGGTCCTTCAATAAGTCAAATAATGGATGCCTATAATAAATGCCTCTATGCTTTTGTTCAGCAATGTACTGTAGGAGGTCGTTGTACAATTATTTTGAACATTAGTGTTCCGTTTACATGAATCATTCCTGAATATGAAGGTGTCTGGTGGATCCAGCATATCTGCCATTAGGACAATTAAATTATCAATTGAAAATCCTTTGTATATAAAGTGTATTCCAGTGCTTGCTTTGTACCAAATGCAATAATGTTGGTCTAAAATAGTGTCTTTTAAATCTGAAGTCCCTCAAGCTAAAATAAATAAATAAATTAACGAGCTACGCACAAACTTACCAGAGCAGCACATTCAAATCGACCATTATATAGTAGAATGGCACAGAGAGATGCTGGTTATAAAAATGGATCCAGTAATACAATTTCAAGTGACATAAAAGTGGACTTCAATAGATTTTAAAGGAACATTGCTAGATTTGTGCGAATAATTCCCCCAGCGATGGCAAAACATATTGCATTGAAACTGGTGTGTGGAGTGTCTCAAGAGGCTTGCAGGGTTCTTTACCCTCCCGTAAGGCATAGTTCTGATCGGGGGCAGAAATGTGGGTAGTGTATCATTGAATCGTACGGGTGCCTATTTTAATAACATCAATACAGGACCCATGATCAAATATGTGTTATAGTTCTATGTGTTGAATGATTTTTGGACGTATGTAATGTAATGTAGAGACATCGCCAAGTAATACAATGATGGGTCATGAGGGAATGCTGGAGATGGGAATCTCAGACAGCCTGCTCATGACCTCCAACCAAATGTTTTGGACGTGGGCAGAGCCAGAGTCCATGGATGTGATCATCTGTTGAGGTTGGACAATATGAACACTTACCATGCCGTAAACATCTTGGGTGGTAGTGTGAGTCCTATGAAGGACTTTATACATTCTTTACCTTATGTGTGTGTTCTGCCTTTCATAGAACATGCATATATGCTTTGCCAGTTCATATCTGGTTATACATTATTGATTTCTGTGTTTTATGTACCTGTAAGGATTGATATTGGTCTGACAACAGACATACTTTAAAGGGCAAATTGTAAAAGATAATTAACAAATAACGATAATTGTTCCAATAGTACATCTTGCAGGTTAGCTAGAATGCTGATGTAACAAACTGTTGACTATAACCTAGAGAGGAATGCTGTTAATCCAAAATAAAGGGGATCTATCATTCAGTGATTTTGCAACGCTCTGACAAGTGGTCTACACCAGTTTACTTGACCTCTATTTAATTCAGGACACTACAAGAGTTTTTGTTGGAATCATATCTCAAATTTGGTGTTGGCAATTGGGTTGTTTTAATATATTCAGAATGCTTCAAATGACAATAGTGAACTGACATTTGCATGTTATCAAGCTACAGTAAGTATCTCCTAATGCAAATGATAATGGCCGTCCCACACACACCATTAGGTGTTAGATAGCTAAATAACAATATGTATGTACAAAATACATATACATTTGTATATAGTGCTCCCCCGCTATCGCTCTATGTCAAACAAAGCAGTTCCTAAATGCAAGTAATGCTTTATTCGTTTATGGCAACGATGAATATCAGTTTCAAAAGGCACATTAGAGTGGATATTGAAATGCAACCAGGATTTAAAAGAACTGCACGCCGTGTGGGAGGCTGACATGATGACATCATCTAAAGGACAGCCTAATACTGTAGGGTTCAACAAATGAATTAGGAATTCATGTCTGTATGCTGCCTGAGTACCATTATGATACTCTGCATGACATCAACCAATTTGTGGAGCATTAAAAACAAGCTATCAAACTGCTATTAAACTTTAAAAAATAAGATGTTGCCAGTTAAATGTTCTCCAGCAGTCATAAAGACATCATATTACCTACATTACTGTGAGAAACAGAGCAGAGGGTATTGTGAAGCCCTGGGAAGTAGGCTTTACATAGACATCTGATAGACATGGTGACATACTGTAGATAGAATACCATCTTATCTTGGCCTGCAGCACATATTCCTACATTGCATTCTTCAAGCGGAGGGAATTCAAACTGAATAATTGGAAAACTGTTCAAAGAAAAAAAAAAAAAGAGGTAACACTGGAAAGATGATGGTGTGTGGAAATGCATAATCTTGACCATAAAGTCCATTAAACCAACTGGAATATTGATGTGGATTAAAACTGTTTGGAGGGAGGACTGTTTAGGTACTGTAGGTTTTGTTTAAAGGACTACAAAAGTGTTTGAGCTTAGCATGATACAGTACTGAATGGGTTTGAATGAAAGTCAAAGTGAGGTAACATTATTTACTAAAATATGCGACATAAAGATAGGCTAGCAATATTTTAAACAACTCTGCATGTCCATAACCCATACTGTAGCTCTGTTACTCTACATGTAACCATTATGTAATGTATCGAGCAAGTATAAGGAACAGGTAGTCTCAGCCTCTTCCGTCCATCAGCACTATGTAACTTGGGCAACTCTGTGCTGAACGTCTGATGCTTTATATCCCTGTAAGCTCGACAGCACTTTCAGGAAGGGGGACTCTGTTGATTTTCATTGGCTGTTAGCATCGTCAATGACAAGTCTGTGTCCATAATTCTGGTGCGATGCTAGGTGCAGTACTTTATTCATCAATTTCCATATATTTTAAGCAGTAACCCAGTATTTATTTAACATATTTACAAGACCTAAAAACAGCCAGATTCATGTTGTTTAAGGCCCCAACATATTCCTCTGTAAATTTAACGTCTGAATTAGGCCTATGTGGTTGGATGTCGTGCATACCAGTCAAAGTACCTCTCCCGTCAAGTGCGGATCTTGAAGCAGTTAGCCAGCGCTGTGTCCCGGCCAGACTTTACGCAAGTAAAGGTTGGCTCTGCGAGACTAAGGAAGGAGTAAGTGTACAGTGTAATGTTCGGGTGGATAATGGGATGTTATTTTGAGGTAACATATTTTTTACATTGTATACTTACTGTATAATTCAAATAAAAAAGATTTAAGCAGTGTTCTCACTTGTGAACACACAAACACACACACTCCTGTATTGTGTGAATAAGTATTACACAACGTACCTTCCCTTCAACTTGATAGACTACCAAATGTAGATGTCACGCGGTGACCTTGAGCCGTCACGCTCACCTGCTCTGTGGGGGAGATAGCATCGCCCTGGAGAGGCACATTGAGTCCTCCTATGGGGCCGCCTGTCTCAACTATTTCAGCCGTTTATGTAAACACAAGAATCGGTGTCCCAGGGTGACATAAACTGGTGCAGCTTTCAGTCAACAGTCATTCCGGGGCACAAGTGCTAATTTCATTCTCGGTGACTTCTTCACTGACTCAGTGTCCCTTTTAATAAGTCTGGGGCTGTTTCATCTGAGACTCGCTCTGGAATCATTTATTTAATTAATAACACAGCTGCACCCATAAGAGGCTGTTCATATTTAACCTGTAGTATTCACTGTTCCTGTACCGTTTAAACTGCTTCTCGTTGTCACAAACTCAGAGCTCAATATATCAGATGTTGTTGGATTTCACCTTAAAACAAATTGGGGTGATGCTTCTTAAAAGGCCAGTATTGCACTTTTGTTGTTTTCTGATTCCTCTACCTGCAATTCAGCAGAGTCTTTGTAAGAAGTAGTGCTCCTTTGCTCTTTCCAGGCCACGGGCTGTACAGTAATCAATGTTGATGAATGAGTAGGAAGGCTCTCTTTATTCCAACCCACGCTGAATAGAAAGTTTCCATTATCTCTCACAATGTATTCACTCTATCAAAGTGACAGGGTTGAGGCAAGCCACACTCCATTGCCCCCACTGTGCCCATACATACCTTCATCTGTCTGCTCAAAAAACCGGGGAATCCGGAAAAAGACTGCTACTAACAAAAAAAAGGCTGCACGAAACACATAATCTATAGGAGTTAAAGGCAGAGGTCTCGTTGATCAATGCCGCAACGTCTAGTCTAGACACTATTACACCGGAAATGCTGAACAGTAAGAGAACACTAACTAATTCTAAAGAAATAATGCAGTCTACAGTATGCATGCTGTCAAAGTACGGTATCACCTTAACTTAACATTGGGAATTAATAAATACATTTATGGCAAACTGTAAGTTGACGTGAAGAAAACATGTCCTTGCCTTGCCTGCCATCCCCTTGTCTAAAGCAACATTTTACTATGGCACACTGGCTTCATGTTTAATTTAGCTTGCATGACGAGACTAGAGTTCTTGTTTTGCATGACTAGCATCTGATGATTAACCATGGCCCATGACACACACATATATAACCCTAATTGGACATGGCACTAATCCTTGGGAGAAGATTCATATTGTATGCATGTCCTATACTACAAAATTGACTGCTATACACATGGCAGAGTGTATATTAGTATATTGTGTTGCTTATTTAATAAACTGGGCCAATAATATGTAGGGAGGTCATGTATAAAGTACTTTGTAATGGTGAACCATCTATATGCCTTTCAAAAAAATGATTACAGATGCACATACTTATAGCTAATATAGTTGGAATTCATGTTAATGCATAGTTTCTTACAGTATATATATATATTACATTATATTACATTTTTGGAAAAAATTTCATTTGGGAAATATTTGGAGCTTAATTTTTATTTCGCTGTGAGAATCAGTCTGGAAAGCCTCTAAATCATTTTCAATGTGTCTGAGTAGCAAATGAACTTTCCAATCTTCGTCGTGTTTATAACTATACGGGCGTGGTTTAGGTGTGTCGACCATGATCCCGACAGCAAAAACGACCAGATGGTTCATCCAATCAACTTCCAAGTTTTTTTTTGAAAGTACAGCCATTCACAAACAGTTTCTATATACGGCTCCCCAGATGGACTTGTGATAACAATTCCTCTGGCATGTCAGGTTAATATTTATTTAATATATTAATATTTTGGCGGACCCCCTGCAAAAACTAAGACGACCCTTTGGGGTCACAGAACCTCTGTTGAATATCTGGTGTAAACCACTAGGTTCTGTTTCAATGGTAAACCTTATTGCTGTGTATTTGTACTTTCTAAGTGAGCCATCTTTTATTTAAGAAGACAGCATGAAGTATATCCAGAGAAAGACTTCCTAAACCTCCCCAACTTTTCCGTTGCACTAACTTTCATCACTGGTTCCCAAGATGCTCAACTCTATCTATCTACTTCAAATATTAATGCTAGGTCAAATGAACTTGATTGCTGACACAATTATTCTTCATCCCAGAAACCTTTTGGTCTTTTGCACCGTAGGCTAGATCATGATTCCTGACTCGTTTTTTCGAGGTGAACATATATTAGAAGTTATTTGTATAAAGATTCTCATTATGGGGCATCCTGGCTGCCATGTTGTTATTGCAAAGAGATTTCAAGAGCATTTATTTAGAGTTCTTCAAAATTAAAATGCTTATTTCGATGGTGATACATTTTGTTTTTCATGTGCATGCGTGTGTGTGCGCGTGCATGTGTGTGTGTGTCTATACATATACAGAATCTGGCACGCTAGAAAAGACCATCTGGAATTATTAAATTAACTGATACAACGAACCTCTCATTTCCATGGAATGAACTGTGATATACTGACAATGACGTCTGATAATTATAAAGTCTTATTAAATCTGATATAATGAAGTCTGATATTCTGCCAAGAACAGCACATATTGTACGTATATGGTAGATCAGTGCTGGAGGCCAGTACCACACACAGGCACTGTGGCTGTCAATTGTTAGATGGCAATGGCCTAAACCATACATTTATGTGTAGGACTGACTGTCATGGCTGCCAACAGCTGACAACAACTCTCCTACAAAGATACACAAGTGCAACACAGTACTGAAGGTAAACACACATATACTCACACACACACCCACCCACACACACACCCACATACACAAACACACACACACATACACACACACATTACAAGAGGGATTAGAGAGACCATCAGTACCGTATGGAACATTGGATAATGGTAGTAAAAGATAAACTGGTTATTGTTCCAAGATTCACTGGTTTCCACGTACAGTAGCACAATTACAGTATTGTGGAAATTAGCACACTTACAAATCTCCTGCATAATCAACCCTCGCCAGTTATAAATGGGAAAGTAAAAACAAACATGATCGATAATGGAGCAGGCTGAGCACAAAACCCAAAATAATTAGCCAATTAAAGGTGTGAAGCAACAAAGACTAGGCAGTGAGCACAAAGTCTCAAGGTCAAACAAATTTAAATGCAAATTCAAACTACTGATCGGTGAGTATGTGTGGTTTAATGACTGCATACAAATGAAACCATCTGCCTCTACAGTATATCCTAAGTAGCTATATAGTTTATAGGAAGGCACTTACATTGAATTACGGCACAATAAATTTGACTGTTGCCTAGATGAGCTTTCATTGCAATTCCCTACCAGTAAACAAGTAGTATTCCTGTTAAATGGACAACACAAGTCAAATGAACACAGTTCGGGTACAATTTACCTTAGATGGAGTGAAAAAGAGTGGCATTACCATAACAGCTAAGATCATAAATAAACTATGATACAATTATTAAGACACAAGGAACTTACAGTAAAGGGTACAAACAGTATAGGAATGATGGGGGTTAGGATTCCTGGTCAAAGATACTTTGAGAACTGATTCTGAGCATATGCTGTGGCTCGAATGATGTTAGTCAATCTTACACACTAGAATAGATTATCCTGGCTCTATTTCATCCTTCGCTTAAAGTAGTTTTAAGGCAAAAAAAAAAATGTACTGTGTCAAATGTAGACTGCGAATAAAGCTTTATCTGTTCCCCTTCACTTACACAGTAGTAATGTGACGCAGCTTGCTGATAACATGCTACTAACATGCTTGACTTGATAAGCCATGATAGTAGTATCAGTGAATAGTCTGTGCCTCCTCTGAAGATGTATTTTTGACCAAATACAAAATAAAAACGACCCTCTTGCAGTCTGAATTCCTCGCATTTAATTTGAATATAGTTTTTAATACTGTATTCACCCTTATGGAAAAAGTTCCCTGACAGTAAATGGACTGAATTTATACAGCGCTTTTCTAACCTTCCGGCCACTCAAAAGCACTGTATAGGTATTCCTCACACTCACCCACACACACACACACACACATTCACACACCGATGGTGTTTGCTGCCACGCAAGATGCGACCAACCACCGGGAGCAGTTAGGGTTGGGTGTCTTGCTCATGGACACCTCGACACTTGGTGAGGAGTTAGCCAGGATGGAACCCGCGATCATCTGTCGCCCCGCTCTACTCACTGTGCCAATGTCACCCCATAATGACAGATGACATATGGCCTCATGCAAGAACCACCTTAATGAATAAAGCTGTTTATCCATTGTCCTGTTCTGCTATAATTATAATATGTTTTGTTATTGATTCTAATTCATAATGTATTTGTTCAGGGGACTTCTATTTCAGTGTGTAAAATGTACACTGTAACCCGCTTATGATTCTGCTCCCATCTTGGGTGACATGTTAACATGCAGCAACATGGCGGTCAAAGGACACTCCAAAAACCTGATCATAATTCATAGCTGTGATAGACAGTGCTCGTACAGCGCAAGCATTCAGCGCATTTCTCTCGCCTGCTCCGTGAAGAGACTTCCCTGTCAAACCCTCCCGTTACCGTCACAGACTGTTGTACTTTGGCTAGAGTTTTTTTTAAATGCAATTTCATCATCCTTTTAAAAATAAATATAATTTCAATGGTGGTACGGAGTTTGTGTGGATGTGGATGCACTATGTTCACAGCACTAGTACAGTAGTTATTATTTCTGCCCTGCTTTAGCAGGTTACTTGGCGTAATTCCTCTCTTCACTGATATGTTAAATATATGAATTTTTGACTAAAAGCATGAGAGAAATCTCTGAACTCACAAAGATTCTGTTTTCCTAAAGTTCCTTGTCCTTTTCATGAACGACACCGTGAAGTACAACTATACTACTGTACAGTATGTGGGCTTATACCCAAATGACCCAGTTCTTTATCATCGAACTATATGTCATTTATTACTCTCATGGCCTCATCATGACACATCTCAATAATATACGATTGTGTATTCAGAAACACAATACTGTACTATGTGTTGATTGCCAATCCTTTGACCAATAAGGGTCTGTTACAGCTTCTGTAGGTGTAGGATATGAGAGTTGTAGTCTCGCAGGGACAGCGCGGGCTAATCATTACTAGACAAGCAAGGTGTTTTGATTGACATGCAGGACATCGTCAACTACGTAATTCAATGACCAAGTCGGACGTTAACCTTGCAATGAGCAAAACTAAACAACATGACTCTGGCTGTTTACGGGTCTTGTAAATATGTACAATTTGTAGGCTGTGGCGGTTACTGATTAAAATACATGTTTAAATTTAAATGAGTAAATAAAGCACTGCACTATCGTTGCACCGGAACTTACGGAGACATACTTGTGAGTGACAATGCGAACAGCCAATGGTAATCAAGAGTATTACTTCCCAAAAATCCGAAAGTCCTGTGTCGAGCTTACGAAGGTATATGCATCAGACGTTCAGCACAGAGTTGCCTGTGTGGCGTATAAAGTAGTACTAATGAACAGAAGAGGCTGAGAATATGGGAGTTCCAACAAGAGCTATATCTAAAAAAAACTTTAAAATCAACAACCCAAAACTTCACCTGCTCCTCCTCTACTCCTCCCTCTGCTCCTTCATCTAGTCCACCCTTCTGTTCAGAAATCGTTTTGTAGCTGGCTAAATGTAAATCGGTCGGAGGAAGGGGCTAACAACCAGAGATATTGTCACAGAGCATTTCACTCATGATATCTCACAGATGTTTTATATTTCTAACAAATTACACTACATTCAAAGCTCTAAAATCAGAACTGCATTTCTTTTAACTTGACCTTATTTTTTAAAAACATGTTCTACAGTCAATTACATTTCTGAATGAGTTCAGGATTATTATTATGGTCATATTTATGTGAGAGAAAACTTTTGTAAATATGCTCAATGCCTGAAACTCAGCAGTGCCAACCGAAACTTTATACCCAAAAATTCTGCATAATGACAAAATGTCAGTGCACAAACATTTATATGGCATACAACTCTTGGATTCAGCCATACCTCAATCCCTTTTTGACCTGGCATATGTAAACATGTCTGGATAAGCCTTCAAAAAATAAAACAAATAAAGTATTTTCAATTGCAGCTGCAATCCCAACTAATCAATCATTCAACAACATGCATAAACAATAAATACCAGTAAATAATACAAATCAAACGTTTTTTAATCAAGCTATAAAACTCCAAAAATATTTATCTATATAACGATCTTAAAATTATTTATATTTTATATGGCTTGGTAGACTGTAGATTTACATATTCTACAACATTTTTTTTTACATCTATTTGTTTGCACTATTATTATAAATGTAAATTGTGGCTTTACTGCTTTGATAATGTAAATGGGAAGGCCCATTAATGTCTATTTCTTGCATGCTTAATTAATGCACGGATTAATTTAATTCAATTGTCTCTATAGTCTTCTGATTAACTCATTAACAGGCTTTGTTCTTTTGTCATTATGCATTAGGGGCAGTCCAAAAGAGACCCGATTATAATTGTAATTTATATATTTATTTTTTTCGCCAAGAAAATGCAAAGTAGCCTATCTATTAAAGTAATGGATAACATTTTATGAAACTTTGCATGCTAACACTATAGTGTAACTTTCACCTGACCCTACAGGGACACTACATGAAATGCCCAAGTAGCAAACATTATTAAACAACTGTAATGTGGCCTCTGGATAACTTAAAACGCCCAATGCATAAAAAGAGTCAACCCCATAAGGTGCAAAAATACTTCACCAGCCATCTAACAATCTAATGGCTCGTTAACATGACAGACACATATGTATTGCTCATTATCCGTATCACTAAACTAAAAAAAGCAGTCCATGTCTTCAGCCCTACTGCAAAGATGCTCTTGGTTGGCTTGACAGAGTGGTGGGCATGGTAACACTGTTTAATGTCAGTAAAGCATTGCTATCTTTCTCTCGCTTGTTTTATTTTGGAGGTGTGGCCCACATGCTGTCATGCATTCCACAAACACACCTCCAATAACAAAAAGGAGCATTAAATGTCAAGCAATCATTCCCTGGCTAAATAAGGTCTGTCTTATTAAAAAAATGATGCATTCCCTACACCAGCACTGATACCTCAGCTAATAAGCAGTTAAAAGTAAGATGGCTGATATCGCCACACTGAGACTGCAAATAGTCAGGCAGACACTCTCACTAATTCAGTACCTTAACACATCTTAACATGCCACCAGTTCTTCGTAGACGCCTTTACTCGTTTATGCGTTAACACATCATGAAAGGAAAATGGGGTTTATTATAGTTAATATGGTTACTGTAGTATCTCCATCCACTTTCCACGTTTATTATGTTTACTCAAACAAAGAGGTTGTACATCCTGGCGTTTAAAGCTGTTGGACACATACAGAAGTGCACATTCAGCATTATTGCCTGGCAAGATGTTATTAATGTAACCAATATGGTTACATGCAAAGCGACATGTTGCCAGAACTCAGTCAGCCATTTGTAATGGAATCATGTTTCAAGTTAGCGAGGACATGCCTACGCAGGTGATGTGTTTAGACTGTAGACAGATGGACCCAGAATCAGTAATGTCAGGCCAAGGCACCCTGTGCTCGGGTGGCCCAAACAAACAAACAAAGGCGTGTCAGGATGTACACAGTTATGCCTTAATCTCTCTGACGTTCTGCCCAATACACCTGATAACAAGCTGTTATCACGGTTTACTCAAAACACCTGGGGTTTTCTAAATGGAACAATCTGAAAAAATGCATGCCAAATTCTTAATTGTGATATTTCATGCTGCAAAAACGCACCGAAATTCGAGGAACATCACAAAACCCAGGGCTGTTAAAAGACTTTAGTCATTTCAGTCTTGTCCTTCACCTTGTCTTCCAACTGTGATCATATTAACATGCAAGGTGCAACAAGGTCTTAAGTCCACAACCTTACAGATATGGCAGTTAGTCGATGCAAAACACTGAATTATTTATGGGAGGACAAACACATTGCAGGCAACAACACCCGAGTCAGAGGCCGATTGGTTATTAACGTAAAGTTTGTCAGGAAACTTGGAGCTGTTAAAAAGGGCATTGTCTGAATATCTTACTCTGAGAATTAGTATGGGGTTAATGGTGCATTGCCCAGACAAATGAATGGCTAACATGTAAAAATGTAAACAGTACATGAAAATAGAAAATGTGATGAATGCAGCTGGCATTTTTGCATCTTTTGTTGAAATCTTTGCTTAAACAATGACAACAAATTAATTTTCTGTAATGATCTGTACAACGTTTAAGTGTAATGAATTAGAGTTGGAGAAAATGTATTAGTACTCTACTATGGCTGAAATAACAAACAAAACCACATTCTATCTTTAACCTCTGTTTAACTTTTTACCAAATTAATCACTACTGTACTGTACAGTAGGTAATGGAAAACCCCTCATGCAGTGCCTATAATAAAAAATATTCTGTGCAATAAAGAATTAAACGATTTCAGGAATCTCATATAACATTTAGATAACTGAAACGTAATAGCTATAACATATGTGTTTAAGGTAGACATTTTAGGGAAATGCAGGTGTCCCATAGCCTCGCGAGATCAGCTTTAGTTTAATTTCAGCGTGAGACTCAGTCTGGAAAGCATCGTTTTGAATGTGTCCGAGTAGCAAATTAACTTTCCAATCAGCGTTGTGACTCGTGTTGATAGCTATACGGGCGTGGTTTAGGTTTGCCGACAGCGTAAATGACCAGATGGTTCAGCCAATAAATTTCAAAGTAATAGAGTACGGCTCCCCAGGTGGACTTGTGACCACAATCCATCTGGGGTGTCAGGTTAGGTGTCTCAGCAGCCAAGGTTGACAAAAATAGTGGAAACAAGAAAATAATACAGGTAATCAGGATTTACTAATTCTGTAATTACACCAAATCATGCTTAACGATGAAATACCCACATCACATGGCATTTGGCCTTTCATACCTCAAATCTACAGCATAACATTACATATTAAGATGCCTGTTTGATCTTGTAACAAGCGTATTATGCAGGGTGAGATCTCAATTCAAATAACTGGCAAGGCAGAAAATGACCCCCCCTGTGATAAGCGCTCCGAAATAGTAAAGTGACATCTATCCACAGCATGGGTCTTTCCCCACAGGCTCCTGCCCACCCTCTGCCCAGTATGTCTGACAACTAGAGCACACAGGAAAGCAAGCTGATCTCACACTGAAGAAAGCGATACCCAACAAATACCTAAACCAACAAAGCATGTAATGGTACATAGAAAATGGGCCACACCATTAGGGTAATAATCAATCTCAACACCATTTTCATGTCTTTCCCAGCAAATTGTTTCTGGACATCTGATACTGTTTGTCAAGTTAATATCCTGTAGTCTTCTTAGTATTCATGTCCAGAAAGATTCACATGCAGCCTAAATACAAATAAGAGCGGTGGGGGGGAAAACACCTATAGTATGATGGATTTCTTAAAGCCACAATATGCAAGACGCCCAGTACAAGTAAAGCTAGTGCTATAGCCAGAATTTCTGGGGTTATCTCAACTGCCTCCCGACTTCCCTCTCAATTTGCGGCAAGGTAAGCTATGCTTGAATTGCTTGCACAAACATGATTGACATCCAGTTGGTTCTTTGAGCCTATGTGAGAGGTTAGAAGGCCAATCGTTTGCTGGGAAACATGAGAATGGAATATCTCTGCTCTGCTGCCAGAATGGTCAATAAAACTCACTGACTGAAACCTACTTGCTCACTTAGAATGTTGTATACGGTAAGCGACATTATTAGGCCTGCCACGATAATTACGATACCAACTTATCATGCAAAATATGGACATAACCTCAATCGTTGTTCAGACATCAGAAATATCGCCTGTTATTTATGCGCATGTTGCTGTCATAAAAAAGTTAGCCGTGTTTTGATGCTTCTGTGTTCTCATCTGCTTGCTGGCAGGCAGCGCTCCACATGCACGCACGCACACACACACACACACACACACACACACACACACGCACACACACACACACACACACACACAGGCACACGCACACACACACAGCGACAGTGTTCTTTTTCCAGACAACTGCCTAATTACAGCCAACTATGTTTGGAAGAGTAAATGTGAAAATGTGCCTTTTTTATCGTCAGATGACAATAGCTGAACAACATTGCTTATATGATTCTGACAATAATATTGTTTAGCGCAATCATATCTGGGAGAATATATCGCCCAACAGGCATAATATTTGCTTAAAACAAAAATAATGTACACATCTGTTTGTATGTTATGTATATGAAATACTACATTAATATGTATTCAGGAAGATACTTTATGTTGTCACCATACAGAACTGGTGTGTATGTACAATACTGCTGTACTCCAGAGGCTGGTAAGTGTAGGAGGTACGAGAAGTATATAGGAATATCGCTCTCCGCTATATAAACAAAAACAGATAGGAAGTGAAAGACATATCAAAGACCTGATACAAAAGGGTCAATTACAGAGAGATAATCCATAACTAATTTACTTTATTGATTGCTCCAATTATGCCTGTTTAAATGTCATTGTAAGGGAGAGAGGTTGGCAGGAGACAGAGTCGGTTTTACTGGCATATGCAGGAATAGAACGAAAGAAGTGTAACATGCAGACTATGAAGCACTGACATACAATGGCCATCGAGACACGAGGGCTTATGTACGCAGGAGGACAGGAAAGACAATCAGGCGCGGAAAACAAGGGGCAATTGAAACCAACCCGGCTAAAAAATCCAGCATTGCTGGTCACCAGCATAAGGTACTGTATGTTTTGCATTACTGGTCACCAGCATTAGGTATGTTTTGCATGCTGGAACCAGCATCCCATGCTGGTTTCTGGTGTACTGGTATATCAGCTAGACCAGCACTACTCCAGCACTAACCAGTATGAACCAGCCTGGACCAGCACTACCCCAAACAGCTCAACAAACAGGTGAGGAGGGGCGATTGGTGGACCGGGATCGTGGCAGTCATGCCTAAGAAGTCAATCTTTGATAAGCAACATATACTAGTATACAGTAAACTGTATTTACAGTTGTAGTTCTATTCAATTAGTTGGTTTGCATCTGGAAGACATTCTCAAGTTTGTAAAGCATAGACTGCATATACAGTAGTTTAAAAAATATTAGCGCCAACAAAACCAGAGGCTGACATTCATATAATATGTTTCATGCTTGGCATCCTGATTGTTGGATAAACATTTTTTACTTTTTAGTAAACTTTTTAGCATGTTATCGGGTTTAGTAGCAAAGTAAATATATACGCATTTGTTATTGTCATTGTGTTTACCATAAACAAAACATAATGTTACACTATTATTTTAATTTAGTCCTTAGACCTAAATCAAATTCTTAGCTCAAATAATTGTGCAAAAGACAAATGTGCAAAAACCAACACAATTGAGACACATTTACATGCACAAAGAAATGGAAATATATCTTCAAAGATATGTCCATAAATAGATTGACAAGACTGTTGTTGACATATTTTTTCAATGTGACAATGTGCTGTGTATGCCATGTGATCATCTAGCTTACTTTATTCCTCCATATTTCTGTGACCATGTGTGATTGAAATACATTAAATTGCATATTACTCCATCTGGTCCGTTTGCCCATCATAATTTCAATATTAAACGTGTATTGTAAAGTATAATGCGTGTGGAAAAGTAAATAAAAGCACCAGAGAAGATTTTAACTTTGAAGTCTCACGCCTCACTAGAAGAATATTTCAAAACATAAATATACATTTCAATAACTATTATATTTCAAGTGAGACCCTGTACTGGGATAATTTACATTCATTTTTGTCTGGTTTGAAGTGTGTTCACAAGATAGTATTGTCACGATGGAGTAATGCATTATGTATATTTTTTTTTAAACATTTCAACACCATGTAATTTGTTGCCAAGTTTCCAGTGGAAAGGTTGACGCCCAAAGGAAGTCATAAGGAATACATGTGATTTATAAGCCATTAGGGATACGGCGAAAAATCACTAATGCCCACATGATACTTCAAGGATTTACAAGAAGTACACTTCCTGATTTAATTAGGATGTAGCTTGAAGGAGAATGGAATCCTGCTCCCACTAAAAAACAAGTAGTGAATATCTTCTTACATTCAGTTGTAGCGCTACTGTTGTGAAACTGGAAGAAAATAAAGTGTTGTTTCAGAAGAGAGGTAGCAGTTCACGTAGGCAGGTGTGGTATCTTTAACCACAGGCACCAAGAACAACCCCCAAGGTCTAAATGAGCTACTTACTATGGTCACAGTGACACTCTTGAATGCTAGATTAATATGATTTCTTGAGGCTTGTGGCTTTCATCTCTCAGAGCAGTACTGAGTATTAATGTACAACTTGTACAGTAGGTGAATATAAAAGTCTTGTTAAAAACAGAAATATGTTAATGGCTAATTGATTAGCAGCGTAAAATGTTGTGTGCCCTCCTTCACGTTAGCATCAAAGTTTAGTTATAGTACTTCAGCTAGTAAGAGGAGCCATAAGCTCTTCAAGACCAGTACAAATGATGCCATTTCCAAAGTGAGTAGATAACGATGGAAGTCATTAAAGACTCACTCACTAAAGCAGTCTTTGAGCATAATAGCCTTGTTAAAAGGCACACAGAAATGTCAAGAAAGGTTGGATGTTGCATGTCTATAATTGACGGGCCCCATGCACTAGTAATACCTACAGTATTGTGTGCCTGATTAAAATGCATCTATAGTATCGTTATTGTTACACAAATTCCAACTGGATACTTTTGCAGTGCCAAGGTAACAGTGACCTATCCTCGCAAGACCATCCTGATCTCGCAAGCTTCAGGTTGACTTTGCCGCAAGAATCTGAATCAGAATGGGGAGCTTGAAATACATGCACCTAAGTCCGGTCAAGCATGGTGTTGACCAATCAACGTTGTACTACTGGTAGCTACGGGCGTGGTTTTGGTGTTCCGACAGCAAGTGGCTAGAAAACAATAATAGTGGTTCCTAAAAATAGATGCTGATGGTTTACATAGATGCTGCAGTCGCATCAGTTTTATCTGAACTGGAGAGAGTTTCTCAATTGGAAGAACAGCAAAGAACTGCAATTGCTTTTCTCGATGGACAAAATGTTTTCGCTCTTTTAAGCTATTACGTGATAGACATGGATAGACATTCAAACAGTTGAAATGGACACATGGTTTTGTGTAACAAACCATCTGGCAAGTCAGGTTAACAACAGTGACCAAGCCTGGTGTAAACAGACCCAAAATTCATTTTGTAAATAGGTGTTGGGCATGCTCCATTGGGAAGTGTTCACAGCCATAGCCTCCAACTGGGCGTAGAGCTCTGGTTCATTTTTAAACTAGTGGACAGCCTTTAACCAATCGCCATTGCTACAACTGTTCAGATCACCTCATGTAACTCTGCCACCATTTCGAAACAAGCTTGACTTCAACATCATCTCACTACCCTGATTGGTATGCTATAGCAGGGTGTCTGTGGAAACACTATAGCGAACAGGGTTTCCACACTGTAATCTCAGCGTAAATTGATCTGAGAGCAATAGTCAAACAAGAGCCAGGAATAGTGACCTACTGATATCTGAAAACCGTTGAATGGGTGGAAGATATCTGGAGCAAATAACACTCCTATTCCTAATGTTATTATACCAATACATAGGGTTAGAAGAATGCTATTGTCCAATGATGTATGATTGCTGAAAACTGTGCTGGTTAGCTATTCTGACTGAATCCTGAGATTATTTGTTACAGTATGTTGAACCATCAGCGCCATTACAGGACACTATTTTCAGAGCGATGTCCTTTGACTTCATGATGTAGTTGTCAACACGTATTGCTATATGAATTTTCTAAAAAGGATTTAACTTATTTCCTCGAAAGGCAAAGATTTTGCATTAATTATTAGCACAGACCATAATATAAATGCCATGCAGCACACAATATGCAATATAATGCATAAATACTTGTCTTAGTTGTGACTATTACTGATATAAGAAAAAAACTGCTCACTGACAAAATGGAGAAAAAAAAAACTTTCACAGAAACCAATTAATGTTTTACATTTTTTTTATGTCATAATATCAGTAATGAACCCACAGTAGCTGTACAATGAGTACAATTACATTGTCTCAACATTTCTGACATATTCTAGCCTAGAGTATATTTCTGTTTAAAGTGAATATATATATATATA
>JAODOY010000005.1:848747-865716 GCA_025399855.1 Forbesichthys papilliferus | reverse complement strand
GGAGTCTATAGAGGTTGATTTAACGTGGGAGTCTATAGAGGTTGATTTAACGTGGGAGTCTATAGAGGTTGATTTAACGTGGGAGTCTATAGAGGTTGATTTAATGTGGGAGTCTATAGAGGTTGATTTAATATGGGAGTCTATAGAGGTTGATTTAACATGGGAGTCTATAGAGGTTGATTTAATATGGGAGTCTATAGAGGTTGACTCCCTATTGCAGCTAGCCTCAAGTGGCCATGGGAGGAGAACGGTCTAGTGGAAGGTTGTTGGTTCGAACCCCGGTGTTGACCTACACTACCCCCACCGCTATATAAATGCAGTCCATTTACCATTTGAGGAACTGCCGATTTTGGCACAAATGTTCCGGCTTGGTGATTAGTAGGGCTGGACCAGAATATTTTACTATTCGGGTATTCGTTTGATGTGTAGGTATTTCAGTCTTAATTTTGGGATTTTAATATTCTATTTTTAGCTTTTTGCATGCGTATCAGTATGTTCTCCTTGAAAAAAGATATCAGTGTGTTCATTTTTACATTGGTTAAGGCTACACACGGACAAGTTGTTGAAAAGTGCAACTATGTGGTCTAAAAGAAGAGTGATGGAGTGGAGCTTCAACACGGACTGCCATTGGCTATTGAAGATTTAGCAGAGCTCCTATTCGTTCAATTAAATTGTCAATCAGACTGCCGCGGTTATTTTCATGTCCCAACAGAGTTACAGAATGGAAGGTTACGTCTGCAGGTTAATATGAAACTACTGCAACAACAGGATTTTTTAATCTAATAATGCGTTTTGGACTAAATATTTTACTGGATTGGACATTTGCCAATGTAACAGGATTGTTTTGGACTGTTATCGAATGGTGGATTAGTGGTGGATAGATACATGAGTCTAGGTGAGTACAGTACCGGTGTTAAAATTTGAGGTAATTACCGCAAATCTTAAGGACCATTGGTACTCAAGTTGGCCTGACAAAATCTGTGCCATTCATGTTCGTGTCCATCCGTGCCCCCCCCCCACCCAGCCCCTCTCATTACAGCTGAGCCGTGCTGATGTTTTCCGTAGTAAACTATAACAGCACAAACTAAAAACGCTTGTAGAAATGTTCTGTACAAGCAGTCTTATTTATTTTATCAAAATAAATATAATAATTAATGCACAACTGATATGCTACAAGTTAAGATACACAAAAACATTCCCCTGTGCAGTCAGTACAGGAGCTCGTGATGACACGCCCTACCCCCCAACCCCCCCCCCCCCCCCCCCCCTCCCCCTTCAAACTTCGGCTTCGTCTATTTGCTAGTGATTACTACGGAAGCTCCGAAGCTCAAAAGACAACATTCAGGCCAGCTCTAGTGATTAGGCGCCCTGTCTGATTGCAGCGATTGACCAGCGGCCGCGTGGGCAGATGTGCTTGGCGATGCGATTTGTCAGATGCTTGCACCACCTATTCTTGGGTCCCTGTGTACATGACCCCTGGGCAGGACGTGTGAGAGTGGGCAGGCCAGAGGCAAGGCATCGATTCCTGGCTTGGATTTATTGTCGAATCCCCTCCGTTCGGATGAGAGGCTCTGACCTTGCCCATCTCAGGTGGGGAAAGGCAGGCGTCTCACTACCCATGGGCCATAGAGAAGTTATTAAAAACTCTATTACAGCCATTCAAAGATAGACATAACTCAGATGGATAGACTGGCATGGATATAGAGATGTCAAAACAGAGATTGATCTGAGAAGGAAGTTCAACCAATAGAAAAGTTGTAAAAGGCGGAAAAAGTCTTCAGTGCAGACCCAGAACGCCACGCGGCGTTTCAGCCATCAATCAGACTTCAAATGGATCCATCAGATACGAATCTGTCATACCTGTTTTTTTTCTTTCTTCCCCCTGTCCTTGGGCAGATCCTGAAGGAGTTTAAAGATGAGGACTGGAACATGGGCAACATCGTCCACACGTTGACCAACAGGCGCTATGGAGAGAACTGCATTGCTTATGCAGAGAGCCACGATCAGGTACGTCTGTGTTCACAACACCTCCATATTGTACAGTACCACAGGTGCTGTCTGGGTTACACCAGAGCCATGGAGAACACAGAATAGCGGTAACTCTGTTAACTCCAATGGACCGTTTTTTTTTTCCCTTCACAGCAATGGCGTATTGTGGAATCTCAAAACAGTTCCCGGAAGCAAATATTAAAAGTACCCTATAAATAGTATTGTAAATGTAAATTGCTGCATTTATTGACTTCTAATTACCAAACATTCCAGATATGTATCAATATTTATCAAATCAATTCCACCAAGAACTTTCTGGAACCGTTTTGTGTCTCCATGAACCATGTGACCATTGAAAATGTGACTCACTTCTAAATGGCTCTGGGTTTCACTAACAGAAAATCCCTTGCCTCTGTCAGGCTCTAGTTGGGGACAAGACTCTGGCGTTCTGGCTTATGGACAAGGAAATGTACACCAATATGAGCTCCCTGATCCCCATGTCTCCTATTATTGACCGTGGCATCCAGCTGCATAAGATGATCCGCCTCCTCACCCACGGCTTGGGTGGAGAGGGCTACCTCAACTTCATAGGTGAGTCCACATTCAGTCCAGAGTTTAGTTACTTCAGTGATTCTCAGACTTTTTCACCCATGACCCCCAAAAATACTGCAGGATGTATGCAACATACAACTTCCTTTTGAACGTCCATTGAGCATTATTGCCCGTAAAATGATCATTTTTTGGTATACATTGCATGTTGGAACCTACTACCCTACTGGCAAAGATGCCCCTGAGCCAATGTTAAGTCTCTACACTGTAAAAGTTTAACGTTCTGGCTTCTAAATAAAACAAGTGGGCCTTAATAGGTTTTGGCGATGTACAGCAGAGTAACAATATTATTTTGTTATTATATTGTTAATGTGTGTCAATGTCTTGGCAAACCGCGAAGAAAAACCTTTTCTGTTTAGTGAAGGTGTTCTATATTTGATTTTAGAGCTATACATTTTGTCTCATTTGTTAGAAATGTAATGACTACTCAGTGAGTCAGATCAGATGCTCTGAGAATATCTGCTCGTGTTGAGAGACCCTCCCTCTGTATAAGTTGTAATAGAGTTTGGCAGGCGCCTAAAATATGTTGACCAATCAGGGCATTTTGGCCTGATTGGGTCCGGCCAATCTATCTGGCATGTCAGTCATATGAATGTGGCTGCTCAGCTGGACAGGATCGTCAGCGGTGCTTTGCAGAGGAGGAGTGGGGTGGGTTTTTGGGTTGTTGATTTTTAAAATCTTACTTTCGTTATTTTTTAAGGGGTCACTCTGTTTCCTCAGCCCCATGTTCCCTTTACACCTATGCATTCCCCCCAACCCCTGCCTCCAACCCCCAACCCCCCCCATTCAAATTTGTCCTTATGTTCTGTCAACACTATTTCCCTCAGCCCGTGTTCGGAGAGCTGGCCCTCCTCAAATATTGTGATGTTATACCCCACACACTTTTTATTTTAATTTTTTTTTGGTCTAATTTTCAACCTCAGCTTGGAAACCTGTTGATAGATTTACCCTTTTGGGCGTGCTAGCATAATAGTGCAGTTTTGCTATAATTAGCATAACAGTAGCGTATGCGTATAGCGTTAACACTGGCCTGGGAACGCCTCGGGATCCCCCAGTCAGATCTTTTTAATGTGGCTCGGGAAAGGGAGTTTTGGGGTCCCCTGCTGGAGCTGCTGCCCCCGTGACCCGACTCTAGATAAGCGGATGAAGATGGATGGATGATGGAGTAGCATATGCTACCTTCAATTCCAGCCCGGAGTCTATGCTTTTATGTCATACAACTTCACCTAATTTGTGGGCATTGCCTGGGCATATCGACCACCAATTGGCATGAACAGCTACACAGTTATCCATTACCCATGACAAGCCTTTCACCAAGGTATTGTGGGGTTACAGTACATTAAAGTGTGCTGAAGTTATGCCTTCTTTTGGCAAATGTGGCATAACAGGGAGGGGTGAAAACACTACCTCGTTGACAGAGGCACTGATCTGAGGGAACATGCTTTTTTAGTAAGCTCTCATTCTTCAGCAGTTGTACTGTACTTAATTAAAGATAGAATGTTACAGGTGTTTTGTGTTTGTTTGCTGCTTTTATTTATCTTCTGGATATCTTTTCTCTATTTTATTAAGCCATTAATTATTCTTTTGGATCTCTTATGTGTCCTGTATCTTAAGTTAATCAGATAAGATGAGAGAAAAACATATACTTAGAAGTCAAGATCCAACAGAATCAGGTAACGTATTTAGCTTTGAATTGGCATAGCTACACTGTATATAAACAGTGCTGCACTGTGTGTTATGTCTCTCTATCACACTATTGGTGCACTCATTTTGTGACCAAAATGTGCCGCGTGGTTGCTTTGTATTGAAACTCAGAGAGGACATGCTTCTCTGTACTCTCATCCACCAGAGGTCACAGACTGATCCAGAGGTCATAGACTGTTCTTACTGTAGTGATCTCACAGGGCTGAGGGGAGCACATTCTGTGTTCTGGGGTGGAATGCAATGTTTGTTCCCAGTGTTTTCCCCAAAGAAAAATGGAAGTGAAGCAGTGTATTTGTATTAGTATGTTTTATTTATTTTAGTTTATTTTTTTGCATAACTATCAGATCATTACTAGAAATATAACCAAGCAACTTGTCAATGGAACAATATGAATTGGCTTTTTACACACATACACTATTGAAAATCATAATAATCATATTTATTGTCCATGCTTCTAAACCTTCTTGTTTATCAAAGCTTCTTACCATTCATGCAAACATTGCATACAGTCAATATTAACTTAATTTTTTTTAAACATGCAGTATTACTTATACTGCAGCTGCGACGACATGCTGCTGTCAATACTCTGACAGCCATTGACAAATGTACTAATTTAAAGTCACATATAAAGCTAAATGCTGTACAGTAAATGTACATGGCTTATTCTGTAGATATGTATATACATGTACTGTTGTTTACTTAATGCGTTTTTCCACTTCTCATGAACAAATCGCCGTCATTGGCATTCTTGGATGAAGCCTACCCGTAGGACAGATTTGAGTGACCAGTGAGTCAAAAAGAAAGGTAAAATAAAACGGAGAAGCTCATCTGAGTAGCAGCTGACATTGTTTCATTTTCACCCTTCAGAGCCCATGTTGAAATGCAGGACAAAAGCCAACTAGAATCAGATAGTCTTTTCAAATTATTAGCCTGTCTCCAGTCACTGATTAAATGCTCTCTGGTTTTCAACACATCATCAAGGCTGTAGTGTAACTGCACTGAGGCCTCCTGGTAAGGATAACAACGTGATAATTAATTGTGTTGGAAGTTGACCTTGGCAGAAAGGGAATGTGTTGCATGCCAGTGTGGTCTCTGGTCTAATGTAAATCTAGGATTAACTTGCTATCCGTAGCATATTAGCTCCACCTGGTGACTATAGGCTCACCAGGTGGGCTATAAGAGTTATTATGTATTATACATCTAAATGTAGTTATTTATTAGACAATAGATCATCATTATTCCTATCTGTGCAAAGACAAAGATGGGCTATAAGAGTCATTATGTATTATACATCTATATGTAGTTATTTATTAGACAATGGATCATCATTATTCCCATATGTGCAAAAACAAACCTGCCCAGACAGTGAAGATATTTGACAAACGCATATTTTTGTGCTCTGTGGAATACTCTGTGGAACAACTAATGAAAGCCTATCTTCTCTCAATGGAAAATCATATAACATTGATGTAGTGTATTGTAAAATAACACAGTACTATTTTTATTGCACAGTGAGTAGGATGCTTGTAATGGAGCCTGTGTTCGTAGTGGGCCTTGGGGCTATTGGTTCCATAATTTCTCTCAGATTTCTGCCATCTAGTGAAACACCCAATGCTTTGGTGTCATGACCACTGCCAGATGAGTATTGACAGTAGTTGCAGTGTTACCACAATAGCGGCCCTAGCATACTGTGTATACACTACAGTATACCTCTCCCACAAGGGTTAGTGAGACGTGAGAAATCAACAGAACAGTTTGCTAAATATAGACATTTCGATTGGTTGAAGGCAGTAATGCAAAACAAACCTTTAGGTATGGTTTCACATTTGCTATCAGTAGATGACTCATTGGCACAGTATTGTCTGTTTCATAAGTCAGTGACTCTGCCATCCGAATCATTAAAGTACATTATTAAGATAAAATGCAATATTTGCCAACTACCAATTAGCAATTATTTGTAGTACTAAACTATAGTAACTCATTGCCATTTTCAAGTTTAACATTTTAGCATTATTTGCAATTCAATTATGTATTGACTGATTTAACTATTGAAAGGCTTCTGTCATTACTGTAAGTCTGTGAGGTTTGGTGTGTATGTGTTGCTTCACATATGCAATGGAATTCAGGTCATTACATTTTAAGACTTGAATACCTTTTTTTAAATAATTCAGTTCTTCAAAGCTATACGATAATGCCAAAAAAGACTCACCTTTTGTTTTTGAAGTCACGCTGATAAGCTCTCTCATGAGAAATAATGCTATTTTCCATACTGCATATTATACTTCTTTGAATTGTCAGTCTGTCAATTTAGTACAAGTTGATGAAATTACAATAAATGGAGGTCTCAAACCTTTGAATTTACACTAAAATAGGCTTTACTTTGAAAACGTATTAATATCTGTAGAGATGGTGAAAATGGGAGAACACACACGTAATTTAATACACTTGCCTATAAGCAAAAGGCCATTTTCATTTTTAAATATAGCGACCAAAGACTCCACTAGCTAAAAACCTTTCATAGAACTGAGATGTAACAAAACTATACAGGGCAGTATTTTAGGGACACATTATGTTTGAGCCTAATGTTGGCTGTGAAAAGCGTACTTTAGGTCAATTAAGGACTGTAAGTGCTTCTTCTAATGACATTTACTGTATGTAGGCCAGTCATTTTTTATGCCGATAGAATAGTGACATTACATGCTTTCTAAGGGATTTCATACACCGTGAAGAATGTGTAGATTGTGTGGACAAAAGCAGATAAATGGCAAGTGGATGAAAATTAATTATTCTGTTAAGTGCATGGATTGACCTTTGCGCTGATAACATTGTTCATGTACTGTATTTGTGAAATTGTATTATTTTTCCTTTCTAATTCAGCGTGGAGTGCTACAGCACATTGTCTCTGGGAGTTGTTTGCACATTGTGATTTTTTTCATTAGCATAACAGCCCCCCCCCCCCCCAAAAGCTAATGATCAATTGTACTGGTAATCAATTGTACATGCAATGGAACACTTCGATTAGGTGTCTCAAGCACACCTAGTCGGTGCTCTTACATCTTAGCTTAAACACAGATCAAGCTGTGAGCTATGCTCCTAGTTCCCTGTTAGTTTCCTAGTTCCTTGTTGCTTTAATGATGATTTTAGCAGCCACTTTTGAGGCGGGCTGCATTTGACTCCATGGCTACTTACTGTAAGTGCTACTGCTTAAGCTTTTTCTATGCAGAGACTTCCTGTCAGTCATTTTGAGTATTTTTCTGTTCTGTCAAGGCAGTTGCGTGCGTGTGTCTGCGAAGCCTAGCCCAGCAAAAACAGTTTAGTGTGAGTTTTTTATTTATTTTTTAAAGTGTTATATTCTTGTTTGTTCCAGTGGTAAGTTGATGTGTCGTGCTCCTGTTAGTCCTTTCAGGTGCCTTATCATATTCATGAATACTGGGTACAACATTTGGAAAGTGGACGTACTCTTTTTGTCCTGAAAATGATAATTATTGATGAGTCATTTACCATTTTAAAGACAACAATCTTTATATAATAAGAGAGAGGTTTTTAATTTGCTTGGAAGTGGGAAACGTGTAGGAGGCTGAGAACGGCAATGGGCCCTGATGAGAATTGACTGAAATAATTACCCGTCTTATCTCTTGACAACAATAAATGAAAGTTGTCTTTTCTAATTCTTTATCTGAAGGGTGTAACAACAAGAGACTGTTGTTGTTTTGTATGTGATGAAACACAGGCGCCTCCAGGGCTCAGCCTGTAGGACTCGACAAAGTCGAGGGCGTCAGGCACGCGTTGGGGAAATGCAGAAGCTCAGAAAGAGATTCGGGCAAACACAAGATGACACGGCGTGTCAATGGATCAATGGATGCACAGTCATTTAGCCAGTGCTGAGCAAGAGCAAATTGTTTGAGCAAGCAAATCAATTTGAAGTGCCTAGCCTAGAGAAACCCATCTATTTACTCGCGACCAATAGCAAACAGTGTGCGGCACGACAACAGGGAGAGTCTCTGTGTTTGCGATGCAGAGAGACGGCTACTGTAAAGGTTGCTGGAGTGTCAATGGCATTAAGGCGGCGTGTGGCGTGTCGGTAATGAAACGCCCCAGTGGGTTTGTCATTAGATCAGCAAGACTCGAATGGAATCACCCAGACTTTCAAGGCTCATAGAGACGGTGAGATGACCTTGCTAGTTTTACAGTCAAAATTATTGAGCTTAAAAGTTGCCCATACCCGTTTGTATTCATGGCAAGCCACAATGCAACAGGTACCTATTATTATGTTTTTGGCCTTGAATGGTGAATTGATGTCTAGGTCTTGCTGTGTGCTCATACATTTGAAATGGATTATTTCAGAGCGCGCCGGGGTTTAAACCACCCAGTTGTTGATGAGCAAGAAGATCCCGTGTCTGCTGCTCACAGATTATCACTTTTTTTTATGTGAACACCACCTAGGAGTTTGTGTGTACAATAATGGTCGGAGAGAAACAACAAATCAATCTGACAAGAGCCAGCAGTCGTTAGAACACGTCTTCAGGTTTGTTTGTGGTTTCTTTTTTCTCTGCACTTAAAACCCTCCGGTGACTCGTTCCCGCCCTTCCCCTCCAATTCCCTCATTGATCCAGCTTCGCCAGAATCCCTCCAATGGAAAACACATTGATCCTTGGCTTCTTCTTGTGCTGCTAATTACTGGTGGGACTGTGTCACTGTCGGGCCCTCATCTGATGCCGGGCCATGCAACAGTGATGGGACGCGGTGTGTCGTAACCTTGTGTAAACATGGCGCCCCCTAGTTTATCATGGTTGAAACCCCCTTTAATTTCGAACATTAAGATAAGTACACCTTTAACAGGTAAACACGTCACTAAAATCAGGCCGCCAACATTGCAATTGCTTTGTCCGATTGGCTCAAACTACAAGGTGTCATTTGCTAACTTCAGTGAAAGTCACTTCACACTGTTCATTGCTTTACTGTTTAATATAAATGTGTGTATGTAATGTATGTAGTGTAGCTGCTATTTCAAGCATGGCCCAGTTGGCTGGTTCCAGTTTTACACAAGCTTTGTTGATTACGATGTATATTTTGAGTAAGGTTGGAATATTGTAGATTAGAATATATTGGATGATCGTTCTTGTTGGCGTTATTGAAAGGTTAATGAGAATATTTGTGACGATATTTGAATCTTCAAAACTATTGGAAATGCTACTTCAGATGTCTTTGTGATATGTGTCTATTTGTTCACAGAGCATCATCTACTGTATAACACCAGGCACAAAATAATGTTTTTATTTTCTGTTTGTTTTGGCATTAGAATCCATCACGCAAAGTGTGCAACAGTATCTGGTCTATTTCAGCTGTAAGAAGACATAAAAGGGTGATTACCATGCTGATTAATGCAGACACATGGGTGCACTGGGAAAAGATGGAGAAGCTTAGCTAATGGAGGTGTGTGAGATCTGTCACCTCTTCGCGAAGAGTCAAACACTCGCACACGGACACTGAATGGTCTTCCGCTGGAAATCAATCATCCCCGCTTGTCTTTGGAATAACAGTGGGTCACTGAAAATAAACATGGATATACTGAGGTTGGCTCTGGATTGTTTATACAGCTAATTATTTGTATCTTATTTGAAAGGTTTTATTCAAGTGTAAGAGCATGCGTGCGCGTGTGTGTGTGTGTCTGGAGTATACTGACTCACTCAGCGATTAGCAGGCAGACCACGTTTTTTTTTCCTTCCCTTCAGCTGTGTGTGCACGTGTGTGTGCACGTGTGTGTGTGTGTATATACCTGAGCATGTGTGTGTCCTCTCTGGCTCCATATGGCTGACAAACTGTCACTGTGCAGGTGGATGATAAGGAATAGCTTACTGCAGCCTGCCCATTAAACACTAGCTAAGAAATGCGTCCCCCGAGATAATCATGGCGATCCTGCCATGTAGGCGGAGTTAATAGATGTCTAGCATCTGACGCTGTTAGACTTGTCTTTCTTTTTGTTAAGGAAAGTTGTCAAGCTGTTGCGTGCCCTTGTTGACATAATCAATATCGCGCTGTTGCCTTTTCAAATGGGTTTAGAACCACTGATGTGTCAGTTCCTTTTGATTCAAGATTACTCTTACAGTAACTGATGATGTAAATAGCACAAGGACCAATCTTTTATACTGTATGTTAAGTTCGTTTTATTTACCAAAAGACCCAGGTTGTATGAGAATCTGCATTCAAACAGATGTGGGCGAGTTTGCTACCGTATGTCTGTAATCATATTTCTACTGATTAAGTTTGTATATTTTATTTTCTGTGTGTTTTATCTTTCTTTGTTCTTGTTGGGCAGAGCAACGTCTACAATAACCAAACCTTGACACCTTGTAATATTTCAGTTTCTTTCATAATAATTACACTATCTATTATTTTTTTTTGTTTTTGCTCGACAATGGTGGAAAGAGCTGACTGGTAATGAGGAAAGATGATGTTTAATACTAAGCAGCATTCAATATTAAATTACTCCATTCTATTACTTTGAGAGTAATATTAATGTGTGCATACAGTAAGATAAACAGACTTTGAACTATTTATTTTTAATGAATAAAGCTTTATCCATTCTTTCACACATTTTTTAGCATAAACACTATCTATGTCCTCTGGGAAATAAGATCCATAAGAACTAGCATGTACATTCGAAATGCACAAAGAAAGTGTAGAGCACATTATCATCTGTTAATTTGGTCAGGTGTAATTCTAACTACAAATATTGCCTTTTGCTGCTAATTGCATCGCATTAAACATTGTTAACATGTATTTGTGTTTTAGGGACGGGGTCAGAGCTCAGTAAACATCTAAATTGTATTTTTTATGGCAAGGTTAGTCATTATAAAGAATTCTTGCTAACTTCAAGCTCAAATCAAAACAAACTCCCTGAGATGCTCTGCCCCACACATTGAAACACATTGTGGAGCCAAGGGCATTGTTGTTGTGAGTGTTTTTTGCTACTTTGTTTGTCTATTTACAGATCCAAGGCTGTGTAGAAGTACGGGACTCACTACTCCAATCTATCAATTCAGGCAGTTCCTGAAATGTCCATATGCTGTACAGTGTGAAATAGTTTATGGTCAGTTTTTGGTAAACTTCTATTGGAGGCACAATCCGTAACAGCTGGTGACCTTGGGCCAACATCTAACTAGTGAATTAGATGGGAAAAATGTATCTTTGCATTTTGAGTCAGTAATTACACATTGCATGACTTAAATATGCAACATTACCGGAGTGGCGTTAAAGCACTCACTACTCCACTCTCTCTTCTTCTTTGTCTCGGGTTGCAGGTAGGATTGTGTAGGTCTTCTTTTGTGTTAACAGCTTTTAAACCTGACCTGCAATACAATAAGGGCCTTGAGGTCATTCTGGAGGACATGCCACTCCTCCTCCCAGGTCTGCAATAGGTCTTCGCAGAGCCATGTTGAAGAGAGTCGCATCAACTCCGTTCACTCCGACCTTTTTAATTGTCTTTTCTTTTTTTTTTTTTTTACAGCAATGGCAGATCGTGGAACATCAAAACAATTCCCGAAAGTTAGACGCAAATACTAAAAGTACCCGATAAATTATCTTGAGAATGTAAATCGATGCATTTTTTGACTACTAATTACTTACAATTGTAGTTATGCGTCTGTATTTATCGATTTAGATTGCCCACCACGCACAAATGTCGAACTTCGGTTGGCGCGACTCTCTTCTACATGGCTCTGGGGCCTCCATGTTCGTACCTCCTCTACCCTGAGGCACACCTACTTAGTATGCTCCTCCAAGGGCTTGAGAGCCTTGGCCATCTTCCTGACTGTGTTCAGGTCTATCTGCTGCACCATCCTCTGGAGACTCGTCTGAGCTGACTGGATGTGGCTCAGCAGTTCATCCTAGGCACTGGGCACAGGGGCGTTGTTTCATCTAAAGCTTAAGGTATGGCAAGTTGGCCATGACGTCGACAAAGGGTATCGGTTTTCATTATTTTTTAGGGATAGATGTATTACAGGGACAGGGACATTTATTGCATCAAACACTTAATTTCCTGCATTCTGGTGAATAGTTATGCACCTTCATCAAGTTATCGGGTGGTATGATAGTCAGAGAAATTACATAAGGACTAGTCACAGTTCAAAGGACCTGTGACCAGCTTCAGAAAACGATTTCCAAATATGATGCTTCACAAATTTAACATGGAAATTAATATTTTTACATTCCCCCACTAAAGAATAGACATATTTTCCAGTTATAAAATTAATCAAAATATTTTATAACTGAAATACTGAATATTCTAATATTCTGAGTATTCTAAAATTAAGGCTATGAAGCCGTCTCGAGCTGAAACAACATACGTGTCGATGGCGATGTTCCCTGAGCTGGGAAAGAGAACTGGGTGCTCAGTGGAGGAGTGTTGTAATGAGGTGATGCTGACATGGTCCCAGGCTATGTATGGATGGCGGTGGCTATTACTGCAGAAGCCAAGTCTCCAATTCAGACATGCGCTACGGTTGATGAGCGGGGTTGCTAGTGTCTAGTACTATTGGACAATTCCTTGGACCTGGGACTCAAGTGGTGTCAGTCAGTGTCACTTCCCAATGGAAGTTTTTCCTTGCCTGGGGAGGGAGGAGCAGGTTAAGGGGGTGTGGTTTGTTTCCATGTGAAATGTAGGCCGTAAAGCCCTTTGAGACTGCAATGTGATTAAGGGCTATATAAATACAATTGACTTGATTTGACATACACAAGCCAGTTACAATGAGAAAAGTTAGACTACGTCCGCCAAAGCCTACTCATTAATGACCTCAAGTTTTTAACGCTGGTGCAATCACCTTGTTCTACCAACCAATCCGACATTCTGACAAGAAGAAAGGCAGTCTTGATCCGAGGGTGGCGTGTTTTGCCAGTTAGCGCTCAATTGTCACCTAAATCACGCTTTCAACATAAATTCATATATTTTCTTTTCTTCCATGCATTCTACCCGCCGGCCACGTTTTATACGCGATTAGCTACATAGGCTAAGGCCTATACATTTTTGTAGAGCAAAAATCATCAATTCTATGGGCATACAAGTGAAATTCTATTATTTATTTTCTTAAAGCATCTATAAGAACCCAATTGATGCCTATGCTGGGTGAGGTTGAGGTCCATCTGCATGGCCTGGATGATGGTCTGTTGCTGCATGTAGACAGAGGCCTCAATGCAAGAATAGTGTGTGTGTGTTTTTTAGTATTACCTGGACTATAGCAGGGTAGGAGTAGTCTGATGTCTCCTGACTTCTGCAAGAAGTGAGTTAGCCACGCCCACGTGCAGGACTGTGTTGACCAGCTGACCATAGTATCCATACGTCCAACATGCAGTACAGTAATGTCATTATTATAATGGGTAACTGCAGGATGTAGCGACCAGATTGTTTCAGTTTCCCATTTAAATCTAGCACCTGTACGGGCTAACTTTGTTACAAGTTTAGCCTGGTTGATAACATCCACAGCATCTTGTCTGTCTTGAAAAATAAGTATACTACAGTAGTGTTATAATAGTTAATCCTACTGTTAAGATAAATAAAAGTTGAAAGCGTTTATTTTAGTTAGCATAGTTTATCGTTTTCCTGCGTGTCTTAATGGCTTTTGTTTATCCGACAAAACTGTGGTGCATAGCAACATCCCGGCCTTCTGATTAGTCAGATTGCCTGTCAATCTAACTCTAAAGGCCCATTGGTGGAAAAGATCAAGTTTAGTTTTGTTTCAAGCACAATATTTTGGTGGTGATCTGGTGGTTTATTGTTTTACATTAACATTTTCCAGAATGTACTCTCGCTTGGCCAATGATAGATGCTTTGCTAATAAATTATTGAATGGGTGGTTTTCATAAATAATAATCACTGCATAGTGGTTACCATAGGAACTATCACACACATTTGGTATTCATTCATTTTAGATGTTTATAATGTTTGTTTATGTATAATAAATTAGGTATAATATTGAGGATCCACTGTAAACACATATGGTTTCTCACTATTTAATTAATCTCTTGCATTTCTAATGTCCAAAATAACAAACATACAGTATAATAAAAACCTATTATTTTCTATGAAAAATTATATTAATCATCTGTTGTATAAATAATAACCAGGAGCTGAATTAATAAAGAGGAACTTGTGCATGTTGTGATAAAGTATGATCTCTTAGAGAATTATCTCTGTGATTATTTGTGTCAGACCTCTAAATCATTCTTTACCATTTCAATCTTTTCAGCTTGAAGTTTAGTCTGGCAGGAAAGTAAATAAACAATAATATGAATGTATACTGCTGAATTAATTTTGCATAGGTTTGTTGAGAAAGTGACTTCAAATGGAAACTTGGTGATTTAATTTGCAGTTTTTTTTCCTTGTTCTGCTCTTGTTTGTCACCTAAGATGGTGACTTTCATCTTCTGCTGCATCTTTAAACAATATCTATGCACATGCTAATTTCTTCTGAATGTGCTCCCATCGATTTTATTACAATGTTTCTTCACAGTGTCTCTCGTCTGTTACAGGAAATGAGTTTGGCCACCCAGAGTGGTTGGATTTCCCCAGGGAGGGGAACAATCAGAGTTACCACTACGCCCGACGGCAGTTCAACTTGGTGGAGACGGACCACCTCCGTTACAGTCAGCTGTACACATTTGACCGGGACATGAACCGCACGGAGGACAAGTTTGGCTGGCTGGCCGCACCACCTGTAAGGACACCGGGACAGCCTCACAGCATATAACTTTACTCTCATAATTGTGCAATGTATGTATGTATGTACTCACATATATGCGTGTGTACACACACACACACACACACACACACAGCCACATGCTCGTTGTATTATAGGGATGTCGTAGCACGTGAAGAGCAATGGCGGGGCATTTAAAACATGAAAGTCTGCCATGAAATACTGCCTTGTAAGGCATGACCCAATTTACGATGTTGTAATACCTACATTATTGTGTCTTCTGTGTTTTTATGGGTTTTTTCTCAGGCCAAATTTGATAAATTATTTTATTATTTTTTGTTACCCTTTTTCCAAATGGTGGAGAAGATTTTAGATGGGTAAAGACAAATATTCCATTTTGAAATTGCCTTGTTTCTCTGGCTGCTGTCAAGGTGAATCGTAATGGATTTCATTCTCATGCAGCGTTTATTTTGACTGGACTGGGGTGCTATGGGAAATACGTTGCAGTGTTTTTCTCTTGAGGAGAAGCTACAAAGTAACGGGATGATGTAAATTGAGGCTTTTCGGCTAAATAGACGGGGATTATATGCAAGTCTTTAATTCGTTTAAAAAAAAAGAATACCCCTTCCGTACATTCTCACAGTTCAGTACTCGCCTCATTGGGTTACCAACTGACCTAGTTCTCTCCACCAGCCAGATGGAGGCAGTGGAAGAAGAAATGTAGACAGAATCGAGCCTTGTTCATAAAGTTAGTTTCCACTCGTGTGCTCTGACTTTCATTTTCTACCAGATAGTTGGTGCGACTACGCTGTAGACTAAATTGGTTTCAACGTTTGCACTGTAGATTGATTATCGAATACAATATCTGTATTCCTTGTATTTTGCTGTTGATCCATCCCGGAGAAGTAACATAAACATTCATGGTATACAGCTGTGCAATCTATATGTATCCCATGATCATTTAATGCAAACATCTAGACCATGTAGGCTTCTGACTTGCTCATGTACACTATTTACCATTTGTTTCCAGCAGAGGGCATCCAAATTTCAGGGCCTCAAAAATATAATTTTACATATGTGTGAATTTGTCATGCCACATTTCACATTTGTGTTGGAATAATGTTTTTGCGTTATTGCACGTACTGTAGGATTTGTGAGCAGGATGGCATAATGAGTAAGGTTGTACTGTATGCAAGTCAGTTTGAGTTGCACGACACAAGCTCAACTTGAGCAAATAAATCCATATCAGCTTCCAGGAAAGACGCTCTGTAGCTGATCTTGTGTACTTCACCTTTCTGTTGAGAGTGGCAGGGGAATATTTCAAGTATCCGCCTTTGAAGCATGGAATATTGAATGAAAGAAACTATGTAGAACATTGCTTACTGATCATGACATTGAGTGGAGAGAGACTTAAAGCCAGACGTTTCCTCCCTATGCATCTTATCACTACCATTGCCAAGGTAATTGCACCAAGGTGCCATGTACCGTATAGTAGATTTAAAGTATGTTTTTGTTCAATATTGCTCAATGTTGCAGGGTCCAAAGGTGTTTTGTATTTTAAACAAAGTGCTCAGTATAAAAAAATGTACCTTTTTTTCTTTCTTCATATTAAAAGAAGAAGAAGAAGAAGACTTTATTGATCCCAAAAATGGGCAATTAATTTGCAGCTTGCATCATTCATCCACACATGTACAACCACTCATCACTTGACACATTACATACGCAATAAAAACAGTTCAAAATATAAAACAAGGTCAGTAAAGGACAAGTTAGTTTTGTACAAATTAAATAAATAAACAAATTAATGTAATATACATAAATAAGTCACCAAATCATATAAAATCATATAAAATACAATTATTTAAAATGATTGCTGTCCGAGTTTAATAATGTTATGGCTGTTGGGATAAAAGAGTTAGAATAACGGTTGGTTCTCCTCCGAGGTGCCATATAACGGCGACCTGAATGCGTCAATAC
>JAODOY010000005.1:837027-848647 GCA_025399855.1 Forbesichthys papilliferus | reverse complement strand
ATAGTTGAGTGTTTTTAATGTTTTTTTTTTTTAGAAAGAGTATTCGAATACTCGTTCGGAAATACCATCAAGTATTCAAAACCTGTAAGATGGTATTCGGGACAGCCCTATTTAAATGTCACATAGACCTGACCGCTGTTTGTTCGGCTGGACATCTTATAAAACCTTGCATCTCAGAACAGCATCTTTTAGTCCCGTTTGTGCTTTTTGTTAGACACAAGTGAGGCGCCTTGATGCCATTCTAAGTAAAATGGAAGTCATCATCAGCACTGCGGTGTCTGCCTAGACAAGTAGGCCATTACCGGGCTGCAGACGTCGCAGTCCTGCAGCCTATAGCAACCGCAGCAGTGCACCGATATTGTAGAAGAGGTCTGGCAGGAGCAATGTTTGTTCTGATTCAGTCATCTAATGTTGTCACGTGCGCTGTGTGAGTAAGCCAGGGAGAGACAGCTGTGATCCGGTTGCGGTGACCAGAACCCGAACAGCATTCTCTTAGGAGTGCTCCTCCAGACTTCAGTGTTATTTTCCAGGTTCATAATCACATTTCCAACGCTGGAAAATCGGTGCTTTTCCAACAGCTGCGACGGTGCCATTTGCTTTTGTGTGTTTACTTTTCACCTGTGACGGCTTCATGCTGGTTATATCCTCGCTTTACCGTTGTAGCGCAGCGGGGGAAAGGTGTGTGTGTGTGTGTGTGTGTGTGTGTGTGTGTGTGTGTGTGTGTGTGTGTGTGTGTGGGTTGGGGGTTGTTTAAAACCATCCCTGTGCTCTGACGCATGGGTTTATGTTGACCTATAGGGGGCAGCACTGAACTCTGCTCAGGTGTATTTCTCCACTCTCTTGCTGCCACATCGTTTTCGTAAGGGGGAGCAAAGGTATTTTACTGTTAAGTAGAGGAGCTACAGGTGGTGGTGGGGGGGGGTGAGAGGGTTTTCATGCCGCCATTAACACAGGCCACTCTTTTTTCATGGGCCCTCACAAGGACTGCTGACTGAGTAGTCGTGTTATCACCTTACAAGATGGAAGTAAACGCCTTTTCAGCCTGGCAAGCTGGAGGTTGGTGCGTGCGTGCGTGTGTGCGTGTGTGTGCGTGTCGCTTCGCCTCTGGACTTTGGGCCTGGCGTTTTATCTCTTGGCCTCGCACGAGTAGGAATGCGCAGCTGACCGTTTGGCACGGAGATCCTTCGCACCGCCTGTGTGCTGAGTCTTCACTTCTGAGCGAAGCCGCGCCACTGAGCCCGGCGTCTGCTAACACAGCCACGCGGCAAATGTATCTGTGTCTCAGCACAAAGTGTCTTCTAGGCCTTGCCGGAATAACACATGAAAACGCACAGCACAATCCCCTCTCTTTCCCATGCTGTCTTCAAGTACGTGTGGTGTTGTTGAGCTGCGTAGGGGCCTTCATTTGCATACTATTCCACTGTTGTAACTGTACAAACTACAAGCCGTGTCAAGCAATCTGGACACCGCAGAGTGTAATCAATCTCTGTCTGTCTGTCTGTCTCTCTGTCTGTCTGTCTCCTTCCCCAGGTCCTGCTCAGGTTCCCATGATGTCTCCAAATGGTTCAGTGCCTCCAATCTATGTGCCTCCTGGATACATTTCACAGGCACGTATCTACCTGTGCTTGGCTGTGTGTTTTCCTGCGTGTTCCTCCTATGTTGACAGCCTGATCCCGCCCCTCTACCATATGCTCAGATCATAGAGGAGAACGGGGTGCGGCGGGTTCTGGTGTTACCTCAGCAACCGGAGTTCCACCCGGGGGGCCACCCCCCTCTGCACCACCCACCGCCTCCGACACACGCCCACCTGCCTGCCTTCATCCAGCACCCGGCCATGATGCCCCCCCCGCCGCCCCACATGTACACGAGCATGGCGGGGGGTGTGGGCGACATGGGATCCCAGTACATCCCTCAGTACCATCCGGCTCACATCTACTCAGAGCAGGGTGGGTGTCTTTCTCTCAGGGCTGGGCAATATACCGGTTTATATCGGTATATCGGAATATTTTTCAAAGGAGATATAAAATTAGATGGTATCGTTTATATCGATATAGTTATATTATGCATTAATTCATTTTTCGATTTGTTCGTCTCACCCTCCATGCCTGCTCTTAGTGCGTTCAGGGTGTCAAAGGGGCGGAGCCACCAGAGAAAACACATGTCAATTAATGTCGCTAAACATAAACAATGTCACATTTCCGTCGTGTTTCCTGTTTTTTCTCTATGCCTGAAGATTTAGCCCGCTTGATTGAAAATACCGATGTATATCGTGTATCGGTATTCAACATAAATATATCGGGATATTATTCATGGTCCATATTGCCCAGCCCTACTTTCTCTCAGGGTTTCCGCTGGCCACGGAGGAGCTTCTGGTTATGTCCTGGACTTGTGAAAGTGAATTCCAGTCAGTGACGTCGCATGGTGTGCCACCGCACAGGGCCTCGTCCCGGCACACGCCAGCAAAGTGAAGTTCTGCGTTACATTTTTGGTAGCAGGCTATTGTGAGCTCATGCGTTATCGCGATGTAAAATTGTACACCAGTCAAAGTCCAGTAAACAACTCACCGCTGTAGACCGATATGCACTTAGGCTCGCACTAACTCCTTCTATCTTTCTATGCATCTGCTTATTTGCTTCCGTTTTGGAGCCCCCACTGCGGTTATGGTGGGTCAGTTTGGAAATTATACCATATATAATGAAATTGCCAGCACATTCAAGCTACATAGGACTGATACCTGGTTATCTGCACGTCCTTAGGGATATGCGCGATTAGTCGGTTAAACGGTTAACGCGCGCACTGTCCTAAGGCATTTCAGCAGACTAGCAGCAGAGGGAGCAAACCGCGGAATGTCATATGTCCGTGTTGCGGTTGCTGCCCTCTACTGGCAAGTGCACCGGGTCATTTTGACCCATAGGACAGCGCGAGGGTTAAACGTTGCCAGCCTCGCTAGTTGGCACCAGAAATACTAGTCTGTTGTTGGGTAGGCATGTGTTTGTGACCGCGATTCATGCGCCTGCATGTCTAGGCCTCGCACGTAAAGTTCGCGCAGGGCACCCCCCACGCGACGACACTGATTCCAGTCATCCTATGTCAGGGGATTCTATCATTTATTTTTGGGATCAAATCAGGGAATTTCACTTATTTTGTTTTATTTATTTTTATTTAGCTTAGTTCCCATTCATCAAAATGTTACCATAGGAACATATTGAGATGTCTGAGTAAATGTTGAGAATATTGGTCTGAATGTTTTCATGAGTAGTAGCGCCTACTGGATATATCATCACATTCATTTTCGATATGTGCATCGTTGCCAATGCTGCTGGCCGTCCCTGTTACACAGACATATGCAGTTCACATTAGTAGTCAGAGAGAAGTCAGGGATTTTAGTTGGATAGGGAACCCTGGTGTCTACCAGTGACTTAGCTGTGTAATGATACTACCTGTCCCAGTGTTGATACGCCTGCCTCAGCCAGTGGGGTTTTGACGGCAGCCAGCTTCTCTTCTGCCTGCCTGACAGCGTGTGTGTTTTGTGTGTGTGTGCTCGCGTGTGCGCGTCTCCAGTCTCCACAGAGCCTCACTCGCAGCACGGGCGCCCACAGTTCGCTCACAGGGACGAGAGGACGAGCAAGACGTACGAGCGCCTGCAGAAGAAGCTCAAGGACCGCCAGGTGGGGGGCGGGGGCGGCCAGCTGAAGGACAGCCCCCCTCCCTCGCCGCAGAAGGCCCGCGGCAGCCCCCCGACGCTGGACGTCCACAACGGGGTGGGGGCCAGGGGGCCGGAGGCAGCCGAGCCCGGGCAGGGTCAGCCCGGCTGTGCCTTGGCCGGCCCGGAGAAGAGCAGCCGGGGCAAAAACGGCGAGTCGAGAGGTACGAGGCATGGCGTGTTTGTTTGTGTGCGTGCATGAAGGGACTTACGGTCCATTCATGCTTCTGCATCGCAGCAACGGGGTTAAATAAAATGTAACTACACATCCGTCTGGCCGACGTAGCAAACATCTTGTGGATGCGAGGCCATATGCCAGAGTGCTTTGGAATTAGGAATCTTTTTAGCAACGCCCTGTACCTGCACAGATTGTCTCCCTTTAACAATCTTGATATTATTATTAGATTCATTTTTGTATCCCTTGCTTGAGCGTTATTAACCAAGACATCAACTTTTCACATGACACGACAGGGTTTTCCCTATGGGCTTTCCTTGTTCGGGCAGCGAAATATAAATAGCCTGCTATTTTCTATCGGCAATGGCACTGACTCTTTCCTATGATAAATATTGGTTTAACTAAGAGATTCGCTGGAAATAATAATTTTTATGTGCTTATTGCAAAATGTTTACACTCTATTGATGTTCTAATTTGGAAGGCAAGACGAGGATATCCCTATGGCATTTCCTTGTTGTTCAGGCAGTGAAAAGCTGTCTTTTAGAAATAATATCATATTTTGTGTTGGCAGATTGTTTCCAATGATTCGCTGGAAAGAACCATTTTTATGTTCTCAATTTGTTTTCTAATTTGGTAGTATACACAAGACATGGCACTTCCTCATTAGGGGCTTTGCATGTGCAGTCAACGCACACAGGTCCACGCAGCCGACAGACCAGTGCATAAGTATAAAATGCTCACGACAGCGAAAGCCACGCCCTAAGCCGCCGGCATATGCATGGCAAAAGCTTGATGTAGAAGCATGAATCGGCCTAGCCCACGGATGTGTTTGCTAGTCGCTAAGCTTGCTGGTATCACCAATGACTTGACACAGCCAGTGCTGTGTCCCAGACTTTACTTTATGTATCTGTGTACCTCTGACCAAGAAGCCGGGGTTATAGTTTGACAGGCGCGGGGATTTATCTGTATGCTGGGAAGCTGTGTTGACATACTGGGGAAAGAACCTCGTTAGCAATAACAGCTGGTGCAAGTGAGGGCTAATATTAAATATTATTTGTGATTATACCATCGCTCTCCGCTCATTAATTACGGAGGTATGTGGCCTCACTGCCACATACTTATAAACTGCTTGACAACTTTTAAAGTGGAAATAACATTCGCCTAATAACTGCACAGCTCGGCAGGCTGTTGGAATGGCGGCACACACGTAGCGTAGGTTTCAAACAAATGATTAGTCACCGCCAGTCTGCAAAATATCTTCCATTGAACTTTAGAGACGAGTCAGCGTTGTGTCGCTGAGATGAAGACCCTGCCTCAAGGCAGCCCTTCGCTCAAGACCTCATTTGACTGTTGTTTTCCGTACTCACGGCGAGGTGCTTTATATATATTTTGACATGTTTTCTCCTCGCAGAGCTGGATGAAGAAGCCAAGGCCCTGCAAGCATTGTTGAGCAACATCAGTAAACCAGTGGTGAGGCTTTGCTTTTAATCTCTATATTCAGATATCTAATTGAATTATTATTACTGTATTTATTGGGTTTTTATAATACTCCAAAGGATTCAGTCAGTCGTGTTGTGAGGCTCCGTTAAGCATCCCTTTAGGGTATCTCGCTGACAAGTCTTTAAAGGAGTTACTACTGACTATTCTTTCACTTCCTGATGTCGACATGACATCTGCGCCGGCATTTGGTAAACATAGTTGTTGTTTTTTTTTAACTCGTTTCTGCAAAGTAGTCATGGTGCCATGTTGGGGCTACAGAGCGCATGTATGACTTGTACGTTGAAGATGCAAAAAATAGCCCCGACACCATTATAGATCTATTGGTTTTTGTATGAAGTCGCCCTGCTTTTTCTCAGTTCTAAGGAACAGCTGTGCCCCAGTTTCAATGCATGGAGCTCAATACACTGCCTGGGCCCAAAGACGCAAGACTTTGTAGGCCCAGTCATACAAAGTCTTATTATCACGCTGCTGTACTGAATCAGCCCACCTAGAAGTGGAGCTTTCTCAACCTGGTGTAATAAGTGAGGTAAAGCCACATCTCCAGGAAAGGTAAACGTTAAGCAAGCAGTTTTAATTACACTCCCCCCCTCCATAGTGTTGGGCTATGTTTCTGCCGGTAGAAGAGCTTAGAATTGAACCGTGCAGAGTAGAGGAATAAGTTGGGAAATTCCTTCGCCTCTTTAAAGCAGGTGTAATTCAGTTGGCGCGCTTGTTAGCGTTGGGGAAACAATGGCACAATGTTATCAGAGCAAGACGAAGACACAGACCAAGGATTTGACAAGAGACAAGAATGTGTCTCTCTCTCTCTCGATCGAGTGAACAAGAAGTCATCAAGCGTTATAGATTAAGCAGTCATGCAATAATACAGTTACTGGAAGTAATCAGAGATGATATCAAACCTCCGTCTTCTCAGCGTTCATACTCTATCCCGGCAGTCGTCAAACTCCTCGCTACATTACAAATCATGGTATCTGGATAATATCAAACAGCACAAACCTCTTTGTACAGCTAGTGACATGACAAATGCAAATGAATGTGACGTTTGGTACGTCCAAAATGAAAAGAAAAGGCAACGTGCGCTTTTCTGTGGCACAGGCCAAATCGCTGTTAACTAGCACACGGCCTGTATGTCTGCACCTAAATGTGCAAGCAACCGCGGGCTTGCAGAAGCTGTCAATCATGCTGTCACGGGCATGTGTGTTGTTTGTCCCATGTGCTTATTCATAAGATGGTAATGTTGTCGTCTGTCAGTGAAGTCGGCGTACTCCGCTGGACATTGGGAATAAAGGTGTAGGATGTTAAAAACAAATGAACACTGTTTTCCATTTACCACAGTGTGCCCCCTGAGAAGCTCCGCCCTCATTGGACACACATTGCCAAGTGTTGGTGTGGTGTGGTCTGCACCACGTTGTTTATCCCGTTCACACAGCCAGGGCTGTGTAGAAACACCAGATTGTGGCAGCACATACTTGTAATAAATGCAGAGCTTTCACTGTAAAGAATGTAATGGTGCATGCAGAGCTGTGACGTTATGTTTGTCCACAGACTAAATATGTAACCTGTTGCACTGTAGGTTTCCGACATCCAGGCCAGAGGGGCAGTGTTGAGCTGGACAGCACCCACCCGACCACAGAGTGTGGAGGGCAGTTCAGAGGAGGTTAGCAGCCCCCAGGAGCCCTTCAGTTATGAGGTCTCCATCTCTAATAGCGGCAAAGATGGGAAATATAAGAGCACTTATAGGTAAGGGGCAGTAAAGAGAGACACACACACACACACACGCACACACACGCACACGCACGCACACACACACGCGCGCACACACGCGCGCGCGCACACACGCGCGCGCGCACACACACACACACAGCCGGTTTGATCATGAAACACCGTAGACCTTCAATAATTGATCTCTTCTATTGGTGATGCAGTGGAGAAGACCTGAGTGCAACCTTAGAAGACCTTCGACCAGCAACAGACTATCATGTCAGGTTGGTATGAACCTCTGCTCAGTCTGCCTGTGTTGCCTTGCTGATTACAACCTTTGAATGCTCCCTACATATTCATATTTTTTTTTAGCTGTAAACTAATTGGGTGAACTATGTAGTGATGAGACAATTTTGGTTTAAAAAAAAACGTAATGTTTAATTTCTCGGTTTGTGTACACATTTTTTTTTTATGTCACAAACCATGCACCAACGCATCTAAACACTTTTATTCACATTCTTTTGATATGGGGTGCCACCTTTTACGGAGGTTACATAAGCTGTGTCTTCCTCCTCTCAGGGTCCAGGCTATGTGCAGCTGTTTACAGGGAAGGCCTTCCGAGGCCACGAGTTTCACCACACTCGGCTGCGAGCCGGACCCTCCCAGCGCACCCAGGAAGGCCAGTGGGACCAAGAACTCTCTTTCCCTCCAATGGAAGGTAGGCAACTGTCAAGGAAGTGGCCGGTTATACTGGCACTCAACAGTGGAAATTATTAATAATACACCACTGCATATTGTAGTTTTTATGTTTTGTCTGTGTTGTTTGGTCAAGGGTGACCAAATAGATACAAAAACATAATTATTAATTTATGAAACACCTGTCCCCTTTTTGTAGGACAAAAACATCACACAATATATTTAAACGTATATCTGAAGTACATAAGCTTCAAATCTGTGTCCCCCCGCTACTATAACAGTCAGAGGAAAGGTGCTGTCTTTGTTAGCCCATCAAAACGGTTCATTTAAGCAACATGCCTGTATGCTCCTCCTATGACCCCCTTCTGCTGAAAATGTGAATGGTTCTACATGGTTTCATATTGGTGTAGTGAAAAAATATCTGACCAATCACATTGACGAATATCCAAAAACGTTTGGGCCGGGATTCAACGTTTTGCTCTTTCAGGTCCCTGAGAGAAGGAGTTACGTAGCCTGTGAAAGTCACACACACACACACACACACACTGATCATCAAAGAGAAGTGCTGGAGCATTAGGCGTTGGCGTTAAGACTGGAGCAACGTATGTTTTATGTATTTGACAAGAGGGGGGTAAAGCAACCTTTTAAAAACAATTACGCTATTAAAAATACCAACAGACCATCGCCACACGCCGCTGCTTCACTGCTTTTCCCTGTACAGCTCTTCCGTTCTTCCGCAAAAGTCTCTCATTAAAAGGATGGGCAGCATTTGCCTGGAAGCTTGAACTGTCCCTGACCTGCTGTGTCAGGCGTATCACTAGGTTACGCACATGCACAATTTGGCCCACCACCCACGTCTTCATAAGATGGAAGTCTGGGGGGGGATCGCGTCCTTGTAACGCCGCGTTACTTGGATTAATAATTGTAATATTATTACCATTTTTGAAATAGTAATTCATTACACTACTATTTACTAAAAAAATATTAAAATTACAGTAGCGTGTAACCCCCCCCCCCCCCCCATATTTTTATATGTCCTAGGGGTGGTAGGACATATAAAAAGTATTTGTATTTTTGTTGAAAAAGTAGACTCCACCGCTCTGTGTGCTGGGGTAAGGGAGGCAGGTTATCTGAAGGGGCAGCAGTTTATGTACTGCAGCTTGTTGATACTTTTTACTCAAACTACTCAACTTTGCCCTCCAGCAAAGTGCTCAACTGCCAGAGGATTGAGCACAGTGTTTCATTAGCAGTAGAAGTTTGGCTCTGTGAATATTTTAATGATAACTGAAGGCCCTGATGTGTCTTTGGTGCACCGAAAGAAGGCCTGTGCACATCATCGCGGTTCACTAGTTTGATAATTTACTGTTATTTACTGGGGGGGGGGGGAAATGCACTTGGAAAAAGAGACTTTCAGGACAACTGGAAATGACAAAATAATCACAAATCATATATTTACAATTAACACTAGCTGCGTTCACATGGACCCTATTATTCCAATTGGAATCGGGTGGCCCAACCCGAAAGAAAATGCTCCATATAAACACACGATCGAAAGAGAAGCCGCCAACCGGAATGAAATTTCACTCCGAAGCAGAGAGGTAGTACCACCCATTCCGTGACGCGATTGAAAGACTAATTCTAACACGTAAACGGTTTAACCGATTACTTCCTGGTTGCATTCTAATGCGCATGCCCACGTCTTACGTTTTATGTGATGCCGGTAAACTATTCTGCACAGCTACTGTACAATGGATGTATTATAAGAACGGTACAAAGTCTGGACAAATTTCTTCGAATTTCTTTGAATTTCAAAATTCAAATAAATGAATGGGAGTTGGTACCGGCCACAGAGCTCTCTTGGCATGCGACATGGAGCAGATGTCTGGGGTAACCACATACTCTGCCAGTGTGTACGCGTCTCTCTCTGTGCGTGTGCGCATATTTCTCTCTGTTTCTCTGTTTCGGTCTGTGGCCTCACTCTCTGACGTACCTACAACTAGAAGCTGGTTTTACCATTTGCTAGCGGGACACATGAGCTACTATAATGTGTGCATGTTTAACTTCAATTCCGATTAGTCGCGACGGCGCATGTAAACACCAGACCCGATTAACATCCTATGGAAACGGGTAAATCGGAAAGACGAAAAAAGTGTCCATGTAAACCAAGTGTGTCCCTGTGTGATCGTTCTGATATTTCTGAAGCTATACCCCTTTTCATTTTCTGATTTTCTTTTTGTCTTCAGGCTCCATGTGACAACGGTTCCAAAATCCAAAACTACATTCTTCATTGGGACGAGGTACTGTTTGTCACTGAAACTCGTATCACACTCATCCAACGGATTATTTGGTCGCATAGCTCATTTTTCAAACTGAAGGGACTATGTGTTCTCTGAAGGGGAAGGGCAACGGGATCTACGAGCAGTGCTACTGCGGGGTTTACAAGCAGTACAGATTGACCAAGCTGTCGCCAGCCTCTAGATACTCCTTCCGCCTCGCAGCCAAAAATGACATGGGCATAAGGTAGGTTCTCCAGCTCCATTCATCCCGGTGGTTCTCAGAAGGAGGCTTCAATGTCGTGAGATGTTTTTAAGAGTTAAGAATAATATATAATTTTATAATTTCAATATATAGAGTTGTGGTGCTCTTCTCCCCCCCCCTTCCCCAGAGGCTCTAAACCCTGGAACTATATAGTTGTGAGCTATCTGCTTCTTGAGGACAGATCAGATTGAAACAATGTGCTATTCTTCTTAAGTCCCACCTGCCTTGTTCTCAATCTATCACCTGCAACTGTGAGTGTGTGTGTCACTCTCTCCCACCATCTCCTGCTATTTCATCCTCATCTCGCCCCTCTCCCAGCGAGTTCAGCGAAGTGGTGGACCTGTTCACGTCCTGCAGCGTGCCATCCCCGCCCCTGCCCCCGGAGCTGGTCAGGACGGGCGTGACCTGGCTGTGTGTGCAGTGGCAGAGGCCCACAGGCTCTCCCAAGGAGGACGACATCGACTACATACTGGAGATGGAGGAGGAAGGCTCCGTAAGGCTCCTCCTCCTGCTAGCATTCAGTCCTAACGCACGTTCTTACCTTACTGTTCTGCTCTAACGTATTGAGCACCATTAGAAACTCTGTTTATGATTTAATGATATATTGTCATGGTAGTAGGCATGCTGAACTATTCTATTATAATATTGTTGGTGCATGACCTGTCCAACTACAGGGCATAGCCACAACATGTAAGTTGCTTCGGATAAAAGCATCTCCCAAATGTCATACATTCTCCCATGCCGCTGCCACACGGGCAGTATTCCTCCATGCAGTGTAACCGGCAGGAGGGGAAAACCGAACCAAAGATCCCAATACAACCAATACGCACCGGGCTGGTGAATCCCTAAAGCTGGTTTTCCTCCCAAAGCCGCATTTGTTATGCTATCGTTTATATGTGTGGCTTTGTGTTTATTTTTCACACATCAAAGCAATTTCCCTCCGCCTCTGGTTGTTTGCCTCTGTCCCTCGCAGGGATACGGCTTCCAGCGGAGCTACGATGGTGAGGAGCTCTCCTTCACCGTCAGGAACCTGCACAGGAGCACCAAGTACAGGTTTCGGGTAAGAGAGCCCCTCCTGTGTGTGTGTGTGTGTGTGTGTGTGTGCGTGCGCGCGTGCAGCCGGGCACGTGCACCCTGGTCTGGGTGGTAATCCACGTCCTTAATTAAGATGGCTGGCGGGTGAGTCACACGCGTGCCACAGACACACAGCGGGGGAGCTGCCCCCGGCAACGTGTGGGGGGGGGGGGGGGGGGGGGGGGGGGGGGGGGGGGGGGGGGGGGGGGGGGGGGGGGGGGGGGGGGGGGGGG
>JAODOY010000005.1:820399-835489 GCA_025399855.1 Forbesichthys papilliferus | reverse complement strand
AACATTTTCGATATGATATTGCGCAACGTGATATTGCGATAACGATACTGAATCGATATATTGTGCACCCCTACTGTGCACCCTAACATGTTCAGTGTCTTACTAGGAAACATGCTAAGTATGTGGCCGTTTTTCATGTGCTAATTTGTAGGGCCTTTTCCCACCCGGACAAGGGGCTACTATTGGTGTTGATTTCATGATTAAAACTGTGGAGATCAGAGGGGAAAAGGTCAAGGTATGAAACATCATGCTCTTCAGTGGAACTGCAAAATGGACCATGTCAAATGTTTGTTATTATATGATATGTGTGTGTGTATATATATATATAATGTGTGTGTATATATATGTGTGTGTTTGTGTAATCTAAAAATGATATTATACCTTTATGTTTGTAATCCTGTTATTCAGCTTCAAATATGGGACACGGCTGGACAGGAGAGATTTCGCTCTATTACTCAGAGTTACTACCGTAGTGCCAATGCCCTCATTCTCACGTACGACATTACCTGTGAAGACTCCTTCAGGTGCCTTCCAGAGTGGTTGAAGGAGATTGAACAGTACGCTAATAACCAAGTGGTGACTATATTAGTCGGTAAGCAGGCACTATTTTGTATTTACACGTTTTCTATGATACCTTGTTTGTGTTAATAACATGAATACATTGATATTGCCTATTATCTAATGTAGATTGAGAACTTAAAGCAAGTGACTACCAGGAGATGCATTAAAAAATGTCTGGAAGTTCCCTTTTTTTTATGTGCATTTTCCTATACAGATGCTAACGATTTGTGGTACGGATTCTGATTAAATCCATATTCTCTACAGGTAATAAAATTGACCTTGCAGAAAAGAGAGAGGTCCTCAGACAGAGGGCTGAAGATTTTGCAGAGTCTCAAAGCATGCTGTATCTGGAAACATCGGCCAAAGAGTCCGACAATGTTGAGAAACTCTTCCTTGATCTGGCCTGCGAACTGATTCGAGAGGCCAAGCAGAACACGCTGGACAACAATGACACTGCTCCGATGCCCGGCGAGGGTAAAAACATTAGTTACTTGAGCTGCTGCAGCCTTAACTAGGGAAGCTCAGCCTTATGACTATGGCATCTACGTAGCCATTGACCTTAGAGTACAGATGGCAGAGCCCCAATGCTTCTGTCCCTGTTAGCCAACATAGGACCATTTTAAGTCTCATTCCTTTTTCAAACCTCAGATGTAGTAGAGCACTCGCCTTCATGTTGTCCATTCATTAACTAATATGATCAGAAGATACAGATTAATGTGCTGCCATTATGGAAAATACATAACATTTTTGCAGCCTACAGAAAGCATAAACTATTTTAAACTTTTCAATAATCTTGTTCACAGTGAAAGGGCAGTGTATTTCACTTGTATGCTGTCTGGGACTCACATTCATGAAATCTTGTCATTCACCAAATGTATTATTATATAGTATTAGTATGGATGCACTATTCTCTTTTCTGACTGCAATCATTCTATCGGCAAATAAGATGACATTCACTAATGGCAGTGGCCAATGTTGATCTGTTGTGTGTTGTACTGTATATATTTTGCTTTGGCTAAATGGGAGAATATCTAATAGGTGGTACTACTGGCACGACTATGGCATGATGTAGGAGGGCAATGGGTGCCGTGAACACATGGTTTGTTTTAAAATAAAAGTGAAGTAAATCAGTGGGAACATTTCACTAATGCTTGTATAGGCATTGGCTATTGGCCAGATTGTTATTTTAAACATCGTATCGACTCGGAATTTCACAATCGGCGCATCCCTAGTATTAAGATGTACCACCTAGTTTGCTACAGTCTGTGTAAGCAATGGAGGAGGTTTTTGACTTATGGTGTTGAGACATGTTTAAGCTGTTACCATATCTGAAGATGGGAAATGGGATATTCAAAGTTGACCTAAACTACTAGAATCCTGATTTATTCCCATCAGATGCTTCATCTCTACATTTGCATAGAGAGGGTAACCTTGTTTTAACCATAACATGTTGGTGTGGCCATTTGCACCTGTCTAATACTGTGAAATATTTCTTTCCAATAGAAATTTTACCTGCTGCTAAAATATGTGGCTATGTTTTCATCAGACAACAAACTGAAATATAGATTTTTAAACATTAAATGTGTTCCATGATGACATTAATAACGTCCTTTATCGGAGCAAATTTAGACTTCTTAAAATATGGTTGATACAAAAATCAACCATCATAGTCAGCATATTGATTAGAAATAATGTTTAATTTGTTTTTTTTTTATTCAGTTTTGTTTTTCTTGAGTACCCAGTGTATAATCCTGCATTGTTTGTTGCTACAGTATTTTTACTCATTTGAATGGGTGTGTCCATGTCGTTTTGTATGCAATTTGTATTTGTACCTCATATGCATTTTTGGTGAAGAGTATTGATCGGCCAGCATGTTCAATATTTCTAGTGTCTTTGTCTTCTTTAAATTGCCATTTTTGTGATGTACTCTTTTGAACAATGTCATTTACTGCACACCATTGTATTTGCCTTTTGTTGTACAGACAGTAGAGATCTTTGCACTTTTTTGTGTGTTTTTCATTAATCTTTTTGGCTGGTGAATATTCTATTTTGCCTTTACTATAGATTTAACAGTATTACTTAATTGTTTTTCCACATAATGGTAAATGCAAATTGAAACACTATGGATATATGTATTTCTTTTTACCATATGTGTACAAAGTTCCTAAATATGTATAACATTAAAAAAAAGAAGTATTAATGGTCAGTTATTGCTGCATTTTACAGGGTTAGGGTTAGTTTACGGTAAGGCCCTTGCGAGTCAAATCAGCTGTTATCTAAATACAGTATTATAGATCTTGTATTATACATCCTAACCCTAACCATTTGCATAACCATCATCTGAGGAATGCTGCGTCAGAATGTGGGTATTGACAGTATTTGCTTCATGGGGACCTCTGCTTTAACCAGTTGATTAAGCCAATGATCTGAGATAAATAAAAATATTTTGCCGTTGATATTTGAGAGAAAATGCTATAGGCACGTTTTGGATAAATAAATGATCAATCCGACAAAGTTGATCCAACTCTGGAAGATTATTATAGAAATGTAAAGAAAACAAAAAACATTAAATGTATATGACCTTTTAATAATGGGAAAGCAGATCCTTCCGTTTATGGCCGCTAGGGATCCACTGGATATGATTCAATTTCTGACGCCCATATGTAGCCTACATTTAGAACTCAAAATTCCATCAGCCCTTGCGAGTCGAATCACATAACTTATCTGCAAGTATAGTATATTATTCATCTGAAGCTCAGATTTTCAATATAAACGTCAGTCAAATAAGCCAATAAAGGAGAAACGAAATTTGGCTGTTATTTTTAGGTCACAGACTGACACCTCCCCTGGGTTTGCTGAAAAGAGAATTTTACTTCCTCTCACAAGACACGAGACAACGTCCCATCTCTACAGTGAAACGGTGGATTATATCCCATTGTTTCAGAAAATTCGGAGTTGACATTGGAACCTGCAGCGGTAGCAGCAACAATGAAGTTGGACTTCAGAAGTGTGACTGTTAAAATAACTGTAATATTGGTGATTTTCGTATCGTGTTTACAATGTCTCCACGTGGATGCTCTTAAATCACAGCTTTTCACAAGGCTTGGTGCTTTTGAATACTCTGCTCACAGTACCATCAGCTACAAAACTTTATATTTTAATCAGAAGGTGAGTGAAATCTGTTTTGTTTTGTGTGCACTTACCTAATTGATCATATCTTTTACATTTAATATGGTAAAGTTGGTCATTCTTTGTGTATGTAGACCTAGACAATAGCGTTCCCCTTTGGCTTCCCGTAGTGAAGGGAAATCATTATGGTCCAGTTCCTGCTAAGCAGAACGGCCAAAAACTGTCCCTTCTGGCGTCCTGCCTAAAACAGTCTCAAGGGCCAATGGATGTGTAGGCTAGGCTTCACTGCGTGATGTTTAGTACTATTATTTATTTATTAGTCTACTAAAGACAGTTTTCGTCTATACAGCATGCGTGTGTATGCAAACAATGTATGACTCGAATGTTTTGACATTACTTCCCTTTCTTTGTGTGTGTCTTATGAAAATAATTCCTAGTAATTGTTTGAAATGTGTTAATTGGACTTAAATAAGAGGAGTATCTTCTTTTTGAAATAATAGACATAATTGACCGGGGGTTAACATAAATATGGCACCATCGTGATTAAACGTAAAAAAGACGACAAAACATGCAATTTGTGTAGACTTAACAATATTATATTTAAATTACCTCATGCAAGACTGATGGTAAATCACCTATATATTTTTTATTATCAACTACTCTTTACAATCACTCCTACTTCCAACTAAAACTTTACTCCACTACATTTTGTATGGTGAACAATAGAGTAGCCATAGAGGGACATTTTAAGTTACTTTGTTTTCATACGGTAGGTCTACTCAGAACTATTGATGTAGGCTATTTGATTGTGAAACGCACTCTCCCACTAATACTAATAATTATAATAATTAAAAATCTGCTGTTTTTTAATCTATTCATTATTTTCTAATGTTTTTTTAATGTGTTTTTGGGCATTATTCGTAGTTGCACTAGAAGTGTACAGGAAATATTTGCAAGGTTCATTTAATGTCTAAACCCAGTGAAGTTCATACTGCACATGGATAATTTGATCTAAACCCAGTGAAGTTCATACTGCACATGGATAATTTGAATTACTATTGAAAGGTGAACCAGTTTATAATTAATTTAATTGTTTAATAAATAAGAGTATTGGCCTTCTGTATTTGTGGGATAAAACCCCTCTTTATACAGAATTGTGCAAGGTTGTGACAACCAACCCCTCTGTCTACAGAGCAAAATAGTGGAAGGTTGTAGGTTTGAGCGTCTTTGAGCAAGATGCCTAATCTATTCCATCTATTGCATTTCATCTGTAGCCTACTTTCAGTATTGTACTCTGTCCACCAATGATTTTTTTTGGACTTGAAATGTAATCAAATGCAATTAGTTGATTACAATTAGTGGTAAAATAATGAATATGTAAGTGCTGTACATTTAACAGTGTACATGGTGTTTTTTTGGAATAAATTGTATTGTGAATTTCAACATGGAGAAAGACAATGTTTATCCTAACTAACACATGCTATCCTGTTTAATCAGGCAAGCCATTAAGAATATTGAAAAAGGAAACATTTCCTGTAGTTGTTGCCCATTGTCATGTATGTTTATTATCTCAGCCAATCAAGACTTTTTGGGATACCAGTAAATACTGTAGCCTTTTGTGTTTCCTGTCTCAATACTAATTGCTTTACATAAAATACTTTTTTTTTTTTACCAATGTAATAGCCTACCGATTACAGCATTATTTCATGAAGTGTACATGCTGTTGGGCGGGGTGATGTTGAAGCTCAATTGCTATTGCAACAGCTGTCCTGAGGAAATCCTCTTGAATGCATATTCTTCTGGACAATGAATGGAAATCTCTTTTAGAATCCTTCTGGAATTAATGTGGTACACAGTCATTTTCATCTTTGGCCATTCATGCATGTTCTGAGTTGCAGTACCAGTATCGTAGGCCCCTGGTCCCGTTATTTGGTACATTTAGAAAGGTAGAATGTATCTATGTTAAACAGACTGTCCGCAAAAACCACAGGGTGGCACAGTTTAGCAGAATGTGCCCGGACCGGAACAACTAATCTGTTTTATTTGATTTTATGTAGATATTAAACAACTATATTTGAAAACAGTTACATTTTTTGCAACAAAACTATTGGCAGGGTACTAAACTAAAACGCAAAGTTTATTGGTTATATAAGAAATGAGTTGACCAAAGACAAATGAAGCATGTACAGTATTAAGCCTTTTAATCAAATTGTACAATCTTCAGCATTGAACCATACTGCTGGCTGCCAATTCTCTCCTTCAAACTGTCTGACGGGCCATCACTATTTAACCCATTGCCAAGCCCTATGAAGTAGCTAGATGAATGAACACATTCAGGCCCCAGAATCTTTTTGCTGTCACTGGCTCATAAAATGGCTGGCTTCCTTTTGTATTCTTTACAAGGCAGTGAGCAAGAAGGGGGTGGTGAAACAAAACCAAACCATTTTGTATAAAGTTTTGGGTCTGTTTCAAGTGTGGGACAACTCCTCTATGGTGCCGAGTGTGAGCGTGGGGTTCCTTCTCTGGGAACTTGTGTTTCCTTCTGTCTTTATTTGATGGCGAGTAGAGCAGGAGGTTTGATGCAAATGGGAAGATAGCAGAGGTTCCCTGAGGTTTATTGAAAGAATTTATCTGAGTCTGTCTGAAGCGGAACTAATGTAACATTCCTTAAACGCTTTCCATTATTTTAATACAAATTGATGCTAATTATCTCCAGTATCTGGACCCTGGCTTGCCACTTAACACCAGGCTTGGCTTAGGGCCACGTATCCACAGATCACAGCAAGATCACAACAGCAGCATTGAGGCTTGGTTTCTCATACTACCCAGGATGGCCTTACCTGTCTTAGACCTCTATAGCACGTTCAGCACCACAACGTTGGGCTATATACTGTATATAAGGCTTTCTCTCTGTCAATCTTCCCACAGATTGATCACTTTGGATTCCTAGAAGATGGAACCTTCAAACAGCGCTACCTTGTGGCTGATAAACACTGGAAAAATGAAGGAGGCCCCATCTTGTTCTACACTGGCAACGAGGGGGACATCACCTGGTTTTGCAACAATACTGTAAATCCCCAGCTATTTCCGCCCAGGCCTGCTGTGCCGAAAGTATTGACAAAAGGTCTGACCTGTAGCCAATCTCTGCCTAATTTCAGGGCTTCATGTGGGACATCGCTGAGGAGTTGGGTGCCATGCTAGTTTTTGCTGAACATCGTTACTACGGAGAGTCTCTACCATTTGGACAAGACTCATATAGTGTAAGTGAAGAATCATATGCAATTTCTTCTGACCTATATAATAGCGCTACTTTTCTTAATATCTATTTAGCTATGAACCTATTTAGCCACCATTTAATTAGAACATTAATTTCAATGTTGTGTGTGTGTGTGGGCGCAAACTATACCAACAAACTATCTATCTATACAAACTATGTATGCATACATGCGCTGACCGGCTGGCTGGCCATGCAGTAATTGTTTAATTATTCATTAATTCAGGAGATAACCTATGCATTTGTGAACAGGACAGCAAGCATCTGAACTATCTGACATCGGAGCAGGCCCTTGCAGACTTTGCGGTGTTGATTGGAGAGCTGAAAAGCTCTGTGCCGGGAGCACAGCTCAGCCCTGTCATCTCAGTCGGAGGATCTTATGGAGGGATGCTCTCTGCTTGGATGAGGATGAAATACCCCAATATAGTTGTTGGGTAAGAGGACATTGGCTGCTTATTTACTGTACCATCTATACAGGTTAGAAGCTGTGTTTTATTTAAATCTTTTAATGTGTCAGAGCTGTCTGTTTTCAGCGCTCTGGCAGCCTCTGCTCCAATATGGCAGTTCCCTGGCATGGTGCAATGTGGAGACTTCTACAAAATAGTAACACAGGACTTTGCCAAGAGCGGCATAAACTGTGACGTAAATATACGACGGTCATGGAAGGCTATCGATAACATCTCGTCCACCGGTAAGTCACACTCGCTGCACAGCAGGAGGTACTTTTGGTAGGAGTGATGCTGGAAGAGGAGCTGTTGGCCTGTAATATTTAGACAGACCACCTGTCGCCACTGAGTTCTGAAAACAAGGCAGAAATTATGTGATAATTGCTGCTCTTCTGTGAAAGATTGATTTATCATCTGAATTCTCTCAGGGTTACTTAATTCATTTGGGAAATTGAGCCAGAAACTAATTTACATTATGCCAAATGAAGTATCATTGTTATTACACATTATTACTTTGCCTTGTAAGTCAATCGATATTAGCCTCAAGATCAGGATTGCATCATAAGTCTAAATCAATATTACTCTCCTCCAGAAGATAAGTAATTAGTGTAAAGTTAGTCTGCTTTAAAGTTCTACTGTAGAACAAAATAATAGACTTTACCATGTTAACTGCTAGTTCATGTAGTAAAGTTTTTAATATGGCTGAAATTACAAAGTCATATTTTGGCATATTACATGAATAAAATATTGCATAACTAAAGCCATGCTGTCTAACAGAGGGCTTTATTGGCATGTGTAGGCCTGTTTGCAATGATTTGCGTGTTTTTTTGTTTGTTTGTCTGTCATTGTGTTCAAGAGTCTGGTCTTCGGTGGCTTTCAGAACAATTTCGTTTATGCTCACCTCTGAAAAAACAAGAGGATGCCATTAGCTTCAAGGAGTGGCTTCAGGAGACCTGGGTGAATTTAGCAATGGTGGACTACCCTTATGAAGCTAGCTTTCTCCAGCCACTTCCTGCATGGCCAATCAAGGTAAAGATTAGACAGAGAAATACCCAGAGCGTCTCAAAATATAGTGTTCCAATCATAACTTGAATGGTAAATTATTTTTCTTTCTCCTACAAGGTTTATCTTTTTGCCACTTTCAATTGTATGTTTGTCTTTAGTTTACATGCCTGATGTGAATTACAGCCGGCTAGGCCTGTCCCGATAATTACGATATTGCCTTATCGTGCGATATTTGGAAATAACCCTGCCCTTAAAATGACAATAATATCATATCATATCAATATCAATTATTTCTTGGACAATTAATCGGCCAACAATAAACAGTTAATGTGAGAGGCCTACAGCCGGCCCTTAATTGGAATAATTGTAGCTCAGCCGATCAAGTGTTTGTTGTGGTCTTCCAGCCATTTGTTTACCACAGCTGTCAAATTAACCTCATTAATATTTATATGGATTTAGGTTAGTTTAGATGTGAAGTATTCTTTGAATGAGTGGCTAACGGCGAGCCACCATTCCTTTCTCCACCTCTTACCAGTTGTCCCTTCATTTGCACACTCCTTCAGATCTCTGAGGTGTTCCTTAGGCTGGTCACATGATCGTACACAAGGAGGAAGTTTTGCCCATGGCAGCTCACACAGGCGTTAAACAAAGACTTTGTACACGGCTAAGCCTATCGCATAATGTGTAAAATGTAGACCATAAACAATAATCAGTTTGCTACAGTATTGCCATATATTTATACCTAAATGTATATGCAAATGTCCTCCTACAATATTAGTGGTCATGTTTAGCCACAGAGAGACTCAACACTTTAGGTGGGATAAACACTAAATAGTCATTCACAGGTTTTTTTTTTTTCCTTTTTCTACTTGTGTTTAATGTATGCGACCCCTATGGGTGGTTTAAGCGCTTTAGGCAATGGGTGCAAAGAGGGGCTTTTTTTAATGACAAAGCTAATGTGATTATCTGAGTAAGTGTGAGAAAGCAGTATTGAAGGCTTAGTGGGGGGAAATCTGTTGGCAGAGATGAATGTATAAGCCTAATCCCATCTCAAAAGTACGAAGAAGACGCTTTGGAGCAATTGCATTTTTTTTCTTCCACAGTATAAATCTTTAGTTGGACATGTCTGTAGCCCTCCTCATCCATCGACCACCAACTCCTCCCCAGGCTGCAGACAAAGGCCTTAGTAACAGACTCCACACAAGCTCAGCTCCCCTCCAACCTCCAAACAAGCAAGCCCAGTCTCTCTGCTTCACAAAGAGTGCTTAACAACAACACGGCCAGCTCCACTGCTGCAGCCATAACTACCAGTGAATACAGTGACTACAGTGAAATAGCACCAAGTTGAATCTCTGGCATTCTGTAAACAACGTATCAATCGGGAGATGAGAAAATACACTTTTGGTCAAGTGAATGGGGAAGAAGCAGAAGCCTCAAAGCGTTAAAATCATTCTGATTGATTTGTGCTGAGTGAGTGGAATGTTTGTCCTCCTGTGCCAAGTTAGCAGCAATAAATTCAAGTTAGGCTTACTTTCATTCCAGTGAATTTCTCATGCAAATTAGGCGCCACCGAGTTTTCTGTGGGGGTGGGAAAACACTTTAAGGAAAAAATACTGATTGTAAACAGCCCAATTTACACTTGAAGTTTGGGTTGTTTGTTAATTTGGCACTTAACAATTATGTTTTGTATAAACTGAGATTTACAGTAACTGCAAAATTTAATATTTTATTTATTTATTTTATTAAATGTATACTCAGCAAATCTAAACCAAAACACTTTGTGTCAATTTGAGCTAATATCTACTCACGGTTTGATAGCTACCTATTCTGTGTGTGTGCTGGTGTTACTACACAGGTCTGGCTCTATAAATAGGAACACAAGGGAAGTGGTGCAGACTGCACCACACAACACTATCCTAGTCTTGGCAATGTGTGGTGCGGAGCTTACTTACTTACTAGTCAAATTTATATATCGACAAGCTTTCTGCGGAATGACTGTACTGTACATTTAAGGTCACGACAGACAAAATTGCTACATTAGATATGCCCTCTTTTGCTGAATTATTTGGTTAACTTCTTTAAAGGAAAAACATTAGTTTGTGGGCAAAATCTTACACCAAACTTTGGGGTCTCATTTATAAAGGTTGCGTATGCACAAAACAGGGCTGGAAACGTGCGTACGCCACTTTCCACTTAAAGGTTTTGATCTATAAAAAACAAAAGTTGACGGGACAAGGTGCGGTCCTCCATGCACATTCTGACACATGCGTATGCACACAAATGATATAAAATGGGAAAGTGCGACTCCAATGGCAGAAAGAAGAATGTTGAGATGTCTTGAGATTAAAATTGTAAAAGTAAATCGAAATATAACCTCAAGTACAGCAGGGGCGTTGCCAGACCTAAACTCTGAATTGTATCTATTATTACAGATGCCAAATTGTTAGACAGATGTATGAAGTGCATGTATAGTGAGACATCCAACAATGTATAAAACAACAACATTATGTTTTTATACCAGCTTGCTGAATGTTAGAGAGCAAATAAAACATTGTAGTAAATATCTGTTCTCTCTCAAAAGGTTTGAAGGCACTATGCCACGCCCCCTTCCCCATAATCCATTGCCTTGTGTGTGTGTTGTGCGCTGAATATACGTCTTACAGTTGTATTTTAACTTAAACGTTGGCTTTATTAGTTTCGGCATGTAATGGAATAATTACTTACTACAGAATTGATCATACCTCAATTGCGATATTGGACACCATTACAGAAAGATGCATATTGAACAAATTGCTTTTATGCTGAATCTATTCTCATCTGTGTTACATGCATGGGTATGTTTTTCCTCCGCACTACTTTTAAATATATCTTTGCTACATATGTCACGGGTCGAGTGGGGGTGGCAGAAACCAAACGTAGGTTGCCCGCTAGAACAATATTAGCTTTAATGAAACATGCAAAAACACCAGAACAGCAACAATAACCATCAAGGACAGGGTGTGACAGACTGTTTTATAAATCCGAATATTTTTGTGTGGACACACTTTCTGTGTTTCCTTCGTACGCAACATTCTAGTGTGAATTCCATGCACACTTTTAGAAATCGAGACCCCTGGTGCTTAGAAAGTCAACAGGTTATCTGAAGGGCAAATGCCATAACCTACTTCAATGAACTGCAGATTCTACTGTGCGCACATTGCACAGATTAGTGTCTGTTGCGGATGCAAACACAGTATGTGTTTCAGTGGCCAGTGGTGTTGGTAGGGGTGAATGTGTGTGACACTTTAATGTTTGTAAAGGTGTTAATCTATTTCTATATTCACTTTTTGCTGAAAGGGTTGTTTGGCTTTAATTAATATATTAAATTAATGTGTTTTCAAGGTGGTGTGCAAGTTTCTTAGTTTCACATCGGCGGTGGCTGACTCTGAGCTCTTGCAAGGCGTCTCCAATGCGGCGAAGGTATACTACAACTATACTGGAAATGCCCCCTGTCTCAACATCTCCCAAACAGCCACAGGCAGCCTGGGTATTTCGGGCTGGTACTACCAGGTAAACACTCCAGTATGCTTTTTACACTGCACTTAGCCGAGGGCTAAAAGGCTTCGTAGAACCTTTTTCACAATCCTGGCACGGTCCAAGTGGGCTAACCTCTACTTAAGGCTAACTGGCCCTGCTCCAGAGCAGGGTTAGCCCCGGGTTTGCAGGGTTATATCCTGAAAATCGACTAAACACCAGGCTTAAAGGGCTAGTGTGGACTTTGCGTAACAAGTTTGCTGTTGCGTTGTTCCAATGGATATTTTACCCAGGGCAAGAAGTGAAGTGTGGATTGTATAGCTTTGGGTTTAGGTTCAACCTGGTTTCAAAATGTGTGTGAAAAGGTCTGCTATCCCACAGTTAGGTAATGGCTAAGGGTGTATTACTAATGGAGGCCTAGCAGGAGTATGTCTTGTGGAAAAGGGGTAGGTGAGTACAAAAAAAATCTAATAAAAATAACTAATATGTAAGAATTAAAAAAAAAGCAGATTGTCACAGTAATATGTTAGCCAAGACACATCACACAGGACAGCTGGTCTGTAGCGGTGATGAGGTTTTTGAAATATAGGGGAGTAGGGCATGAAACACCTTCTTCTCACCACCCAGGCCTGCACAGAGATGGTGATGCCCATGTGCACCGACGGCGTCCAGGATATGTTCCAGCCCCAGGACTGGGACTTCCAGGCTTTCTCCAATGAGTGTAATGCCTTGTTTGGAGTCAGGCCTCGGGCCAGCTGGGCAAAGACCTACTACGGTGGGAAGGACATTGCCTCACACAGCAACATCATATTCAGGTAACCTCTGTTATTCCAAACAGGTTATGTAACTTTCTGGTATTACTGTATTTAACACATGTATGTTCTTAAACAGCTTTTCACAAATCAACGCGTGGATTTATTGGCCTGCAACTTCTGTTAAATGTTAAATATGGTGTAGGCTACATCTGTGAATCGGTTGCCTAATGTTCTAATTTCATCATTCTATGTTTTGCATCTCCTGTTGCATTCCAGTAATGGAGAGCTGGATCCGTGGTCAGCGGGTGGCGTGACTCACAGCATATCAGACTCTCTGGTAGCCATCGTCATACCCAACGGCGCCCATCATTTGGACCTGCGATACGCCACTGAGCACGACCCGCCTTCGGTTCGACATGCCCGGGCTCTGGAGGTGAAGTACTTCAAGGAGTGGATCATGCAGGCTAAAAAACCGTGCTGTTGACACTTTGTTCTGTTTGCTCTAAGCATCACAACACAGAGCCCAGTCGGATTAAAATGATGGTGTTAATGGGTTCTACAATTTAAAATCACAACACACTCTTTGCTCTAAGCCAATGTTAATTCTTTGATTGTTGTTTATATTAAAATTATGATGATTTCTTTTATTTTTTCCACCTGAACACAATTCAGTCATATTGTGTTCATGTGACATGCTGGATAAAGACGAAACAAATACACACTCCAGTGCTTTTGCACAAAAAATGTTGACATGTTTGTCTGCCAGAGAGTGCTAGGGTTATCTACTATCTTACCTTGTATCTACAAACTGAAATGTAATGCTTGAACAATCTAAACCCTTTTCTATTCTATTTTGTTTTGTGGCACAGACAGACCTCGTGCTAAATTTAGCTAAATGAGACTGTGAATGCTTTATCTAACAAAAACGGACTAATATATTTATTGGAATGTTTTGCACCTTTATTTATGACATTAAACCTGATTTCTAAATATGTAGAACATACATTCCCCGTTATTTATCTTAAATGTTTTAAATTTCCTTTTTCTGTTCTTCTGGTCATTTGTGTGTGTGTGTGTGTGTGTGTGTGTGTGTGCGTTTTTTCTGAGCATAAATAAGATAGTCTTTTGATATTGTATGGATGTGACTTTATTGTCCACTTCACAGCCTGCTCATTGACCAGACCTGAGGTTTGAGGTAGCTTCCATCTACTACTGTAAGAGCAATTGCATGCGCTTGTGATTTAATAAAAATCCAATCGGAGGAGGCCAATAAAGAGAGCAGCGGGAGGCTATTGCGGCAACGCTTGCTGACCTTGCCCCTGTGGACCAACCTGTGGGAGCTCCCTCTGTACTTATTCACTCACTGGCAGCCTAAATTGTGGTACCAAGCCCATGGTCTATGGTTTGTTCCCCCCTGCTAGTAATGTTATTAATACTGCACATGGGGTGCCTGAGAGGTTGGGAAGGAAGAGTTGGTGGGAGGTTAACCGTGAGCTGAAGTGGGGGACATAGGAAATGGCAAAAAAGCAAGAGGCCTTCAGTACTTCTCATTTTCCAGGTATGGTACAGTTAGGTGTTCTGGAGAGAGCTTGTTGATATTTGAACATGATCAAAACAAAACCGCTCTCTTCAATGACATAGGATGTTCATAATCTTTGCCCTGTACATTGGAAATGCATTGTAATGGTTAGGATAATATTGTTGTGTGATGTCTGCACAACTTTGTTTCTATTTTTAGCATACAATTCCTTAACTATACCTGTAAGTTAAAGTGTCTTGGGTCACATGGCAGCTACATTGAGCGGGCATGGCAAACTATTCTCCACTATGCTTTCTATAGCTTCTTAGACACATATGGGTTTGCGGGGGCAGGTGGTGAGCATGTCTTGCTATGTGTATTTATTCTGTATGGTAAGATGCACAAGGCCTGAATACTTGATGCTGTACCACAGACTTGACTGAATTTCACCCCTTAGGGGAAAGAAAAAACAACTAAACAAGGGGGAGGAGGTCCCTGTCATTAAAAAGCCTCCTTAAACTTTTCTCAGGACTTTGAAAGGTCATTAATTTTGCCAACCCTTTCTAAGTATCTGACACTGCCATCAATCAATGGCGTTATTAGTATTCGTCTGACCCCAACCTCTGGGTATGCCTCTGCTCAGACTAGGACCACACACTAGCAGGAAGAGATTAAGCCTGTGTGTGTCACGTATCATTGCATCGAGCGCTAAGGATGGAGTATGTGTGTATGTATGTATATATGTATGGAATATATATGCATCCCTCCCTGGGGTTTGGGCACTGAATAAGCAATGTTGAGGGCACACAGGGTGTGGTGGTGATGCTTAACGCTTGTCTTAACAACGTGGATGTGTACTTAACTCAAATGGGAAAAGGCAAACGATTT
>JAODOY010000005.1:746384-809434 GCA_025399855.1 Forbesichthys papilliferus | reverse complement strand
CCCCTCCCAACCTCTCCTTGCTCCCATTGTGCTCCCATGATATCGCTTTTAAATAGCGCAGATCTCACATGTGAAAGATTGAGACGGCGGGGCCTCTTCATTCTCACACCTCATCAGAAATAACATTATCATTCATAGATTGGCTCCCGGGGTCTGCGGAGACAGGCTAGCCGGTGTCCCGCTCGCGTGATTAGGACAGACGGGGAATGAATTAAGAGAGCTTTTACTCTGGAGCATTCGGCACACTTTGGCGATTCATCAAGACGTGCGGTGCTGAGCAACGAGGCTGCGGCTCCAGGTGGCTCTTTAGCTGAACCTCCCCGATGCCCCGATGCACAATATCTGAGTTCTATTATTGAATGAGATGTGCTCCGTCCAACGCGGTCCACTCCCTGAGGAAATGATATCCATATCTGTCATCATCCTGAGTCACATCTGTGATGTGTATACATATTGACTATAGATGTCAAGTCAGGTCATATTTATAAGTGCTGCATTTCAAAGCCCTGTTGCCAGACAACTACACAGCAGTTGTGTATGTGGAGACGCGTGTCAGATTGAATCCAGGAGGAGGGTGTTGCCGTGATGCTAAGAGCAGGCGGTCAGAAGACGCGGGCGTCACGGCGACGCCTGCACGGCTGAGGTTGGACAGGGGACCTGCGGGTCCAATATACAGGGGCGCGGCCCTGCCGCGTCGGGGCACAAGAACAGCCTACGCTTTTCAGGGAATGACTGACAAAGGAGTGATAAAGGAGATGGAGCCACTGGGCCCCTGCGGAGCAGTTAGGGAAGACGGGGGGAAAAGGACGAGCAATGTCAAAGAGTTAGGCTAAGAGACTGGCTTCAGAAATGACAGTTCCCGCCACCCGCAGATGGATAGGCAGACACCTCCCTGCTATGTGGCACTCTGTAGTACCATCACGTCAACACGTTTGCGTGTGTTCGCTTTAGAGAGCAGCTGATTAAAGGTGGTTCAGATGATACTACAAACATTTATATAACAGATATTTTCTATGTAAATATATATGGTATATGATACTGCATAGTGGAGTAATGATGTCGAGCAGAGGATGACATCACAGATGACAATGTGATCTGCTCTTTTCGTAATGTCCAGTAGCCGTTGGTTTTGGTCTGAGATGGTGGTGCGTTTGGTGTGACATAGATGGCAGAAAGTCATATAAAAGCATGTTTAAAGAGATGTGGACAATGCACAGGCTTTAATGTTGTGTCCTCTGAAGAGAGTCCAGCATCCACAGTTATTCATTAAATGAAATGCACAGTCAATTAGCTGTGCGTGCTTGAGCAGCATATTTTGTACAGGTACATGTTTCATATTGAAGGTTAGGTTCAGCCACACACAGAATAAGGAAAGGACTTTTTTATTAACAGGGAAACTGATGAGTCAATTTCTGCTCACTTGTATGAAGCCTACAGTATGGAGTATCAGTTTTTAGTCTTCATCTGTGAGATGAATGAATTCTAAATTGAATTATAAATATGTGATGTGGCTTAATGATCATCATTTCTGTTTCTGCTTGAGGCTAAACCAACTAAAATCTTTTCGCTCATTTTTTTGGGCAGCAGATAACTTAAAATGGTTTAGATTAAAAGTGATGCTGGTTGAAATAAAACCAGAAACCGCTGCCTCATGGTAATAATCTGTGCTGAGGGTGTTGCCATTAATTCAAGAGAGTCTGGGTTGGACTTGTAGCGTCAACAGTGTGAGCTTGGCTGTAGAAGTTGTCAAGATACATGATTACAGTTAGTAACCTGGCCACAAGCCAGACAGTCCCATCAAACTGATAGGGCTTAATCACTGTGCATAATTACACCCTGCAAAAATCAGACTGTCTCCCGGTGCACTGCAAGTAAACATGTTGGAGACCAGGCCTCACCCTAAGATCTAGATTTCCAATCAAGAATTAGAGCCATGTTTAATTAAATGCTGATGAGAAAATATATTTAATTTCAAGTGCAATTAATTATTGAGGACTGTAATTGGAAACTCTGGGTGAAATGTCTAATGAACCCAATTAAGTCTTGTGACAGATGTTTAGACTTGCAGTGCGGCTTCATTCGACGCCACTTTGCAAATCGCCACGTTTTGAAGTGCAAACAGGTTTGGGGCTTTGAGACGACACTATTTTCTCTGCGGTTGCTTGCTCATTAGCACATTTGTTATGCGTTAGCCATTTTAAGGTCATCAGTATCCTCCTGTGTTCACTTCCATTCACACTGGGTTTCCAGCCAAGGACAAAGAGGTTGAGCCCCAGAAAGAAATTCACCGCATGAGAATGCAACCCAGAAAAGGCTGCACTGCAACACAGACCTTCCCAGTGAGCCTATTCTGGTATCAGCTATAAAATCACTGCTTTGTTTAAAGTGCTAGTGTAGTTTTGGTGTGGTGTGGCTGTAACCATAGCATGTTTTGCTACATATACCATGAATAGAAATAGAAAAGAGAAAACTAAATTGATTCTAAATATGTTTTTGTTCTTCGGGGAAACATTCCTCAATAGCTCAAGTCAGTATATTGGCTTTTCTTGCTGTCATGCTGATTGACAGATCATCAGCCTGTACGGTTGGAGCACCAGTGCTGGAGCGGTACAGGTAGTTTAAAGCAATTGAGAAACGCTTCAGTGCTTTAGATATGCTGACCCGTGGGCTTGCTAGTACCATGCTATCTCTTCGCTATTATCTCAGGGAAGAGATCTGGGTTGTGAATGTGGGGATGAAAGGGAAAACAGCTCACATTAAACGACACACACGAAAATGAAATTGTGCTGTTTTTACGCTTATTATATTCTTTACGGTTTCTTAACGTGCTCTTACACATATTTTTGCAGGAATAGCTTGATGTGATGTTCAGGTGTATTTACATTCTATTTGGAATTGGTGGCATGCCGGTTTAATAGACATATAAAAGCAATAGAGCAAAACCAAAGACTTACTACTCTGTTATCCAACATTAATTAAAAAGAATGAATATGGCAATGAACATAGTCCAGCCCACTCGCTGGCAGATCAGAGAGGCTGCATCTCTCTCACCATTGCATACTGGGTCCCTTACTGTGTTCCTCCAGCAAACGGCTCATTTAGATACAGTTTTTAGAAAGGGCTGAACCGCAGCCTCTCTTGACGGGCCCACTAGTTAGACAGAGCTGTCGCAGATCACAGGAGAAAAGCACCAGACCTCTGATTGGCCCAGGACTCCTCTGCTACAGTACTCCTGTTCACTAATTGACACATGGTGCGCATCCGACTTCCTGCCGGGAGATAAGCGAAAGGAGGGCACAGCGTGTGCTCGGGACATAAAGAGGCAGTGCAACACAAATGCAGCTGTCCTGACAGACCAGTGGCACACGGTCGCTGGAGCACAGACACATGCCAGTGAACACCTCGTTAGAGGCACCTTTGCTATTCCTCCGCCACCACGCCTTTTGCTCTCAGCCCATTCCACAGCGGCTAGACGGCTCGTACAAAGTTGTGGGAGCTATACTGTAGCAAATCTATATATAACTTATTATATAGTTCTATAAGCAAAACTCATTTTCACCAGGCCCTCTGCTGGCCCAGGTCCAGCTCTCTGCATATCATAGATACCAAGGAAGTGGCAAAGTAAATCTTTAAGGGAGGAACGGCTCTGCAGCTCATTTTCCATTAGAGGCCTTGGGGACAGTTGGGATGAAGAATGGGGCCCACAGAGAAGTGATTACTTGGACACTCAGAATGACACTGTGCCTGGTGCCTTTGATGTGATTGTTGTGCCAGAAATACACACTGGCTCTGCCTCAGCCTTCCCAGTCAATGCAGAACCACAAATCTAAGGGAATGTCTCATATGAAACCCACAAAATGGCAAATCAAGTCTGCCGTCTCATCGCCGGCTGTGTCCTGCTCTGACAGTCAATTCTGCAGAATCGAATTTATATTGTCTTATTAAAAATGTTTTATTATATTATATATATACAGTGTTACTGGTGACAACCGCACAAAGCTCAGATAACATGCGTAACAGCAGCAGGAATGCTGTGTGTGCCAGCTACAGTGTGTGGATTGGATTAGAGTGGAGCAGTTAGGCAGGGTGTTGCCCTCTTACTGTATACTGTGTGTTCATACAGTATGCTCACAACACAGGGCATGTTTTTTATATTATCTCGCCCAAACCTGTCACATTCACACGGTATGACACTCTCAGACTATTTAGAAGGAATAGTTTGTGCCCGTCTTCACAATGGTATCGTTATACCAACAGAGTTCACTGACGGTAATTTGAGAAGAAGGAATAATTAATATCATATGCATGTCTAAATGAAGCCAGGCATGGTCCATATATACTATAATGTAGGAGTATGTGTCTGTATATAGACTGTATATACAGTGCACACACACACACACACACACACAGATGTAAAGTGAAACATTTAAACATATCAGTCCTATTCTAGAGTTGGTCTTTAAAAGTGTTTAAACGCACACATAATTGAATTGCTTGGTTATTTATTTGCGGAGGTTAAGAGAACTGACAAATCAGTAACATAGCTATATTGCCTCTCTGGGCATTTTCTGCTGACTGTTAACTTCCAAGGTGGATTTTGGCTGGCTAAGCTCCTCTTGTCCATTCTCTTATTGGTGATCTGTCATGGTCAGCCCTGCGTCCTCTGACCTGTCCTCCCTTTGCCATTGTTCCGAAGGACATTTCTTTTGTCAGCCTTGTGCAATATTTGTGTGTTTTCCCCATGATGTTCACATTCAACCAGCCCAATGCTGAGCTGAGTGTTTCCCTTGTGTTGGCCAGCTCGGTGAGGTAATGGCTGTGTGAGAATGACAGTGCCCTCTATGAGCCATGCCTCATGGTGTTGGGAGACAGATGTTAGCCCCAGGACTGCATTCTTCTCCTGGACCTGCTTGCTCAGCACTTAAGAGAGAGAAAACCTCCCATTAGCCATTAACGCTGCATTGGCCTATGCCTCTTGGCTCGATGTTCTCTCCATGTCCTGCTGCTCTACGCAGATAACTAAATAATAATGTACTGCAAAGCTTCTATTTGAATGTCTTGCTTCTTTGATAATTTCAATCATTTCATTTACTTTCAATTTGTGTCCAGAATGTTGTGGTTGAAACAAATGTTACACAAATATGGTGCCTGCCCTCTTTTGAGTGCTTAAGGGCTGACAATCCTACTCTGCTGGGGAAGAAATGTCAGGCTCTGCTTTAATTAGCATGCTGTACCCGTGGTCAGGCTGAGAAACGTGCACTGTAAGCACCTTCTCACAGGGAGAAACCTAGAGATTGACTGATGTGTGTGTGTGTGTGTGTGCTGCTGCAGCCATGCACCTCTTTGGCTTGAACTGGCACCTGCAGCCCATGCAGAGACAGATGTACCAGCTGTCAGAGGACAACGCCAGTGGACTGCCTTTTCCTACGGACCTCAGCTTGGCACCGCTAGGCAACACAGGCCTGGAGTTACCAGACCGCAGAGGGAAAGATGACAGTAAGTAGTGTATAATCTTAGTAACCAAACTCTTAGTTGAGAAATGTATATTTTGATTCTCTGAATATTGTCAGTTTCTATAATTGCTTAAAAAGTTATTTTTTAGCCCCCGACTCCCAAAATAATGTAAAAGACTCACAACCCCCACTAGAAGATTGAAGCAACAGCCAACATGTTCTTTTTTATAGTAATTATATATAGGCTTGTAACAAAATATAAATGAAAATAATAAATAAACTGTAGTATAAATTGTGGCTAAAATATGCTTTAAAATAATTGTAAAGTTTTTTTTATTTCTGAAAAACATCTGTGTCTTGCAAGCCCCACCTTTGGCTATTGTTTGGCCATTTATGCTACAACAAGGGGTTTACTCTTAATATATACTTCTATGGGTTTACTTTGTCTTTACGTTTTAAATATTTCGTCTTGTTTTGGATTTGTTCTGTTTGATTTTGATTTTATTGATTGTTATTCTGTTACAGTCAAGGGACGTTTATTTATGTATGCATTTATTTTAAGTAGCATTGACATTTCAGTTTTGCCATCCGGTTTAACATTGTGCTCAGGGGTCTCTGTGGTGCAGTATGCATCTCTGCATTGTAATCCAGTGAAAGTTGCAATAAGTGCGAATGTGGTTTTTGTTCCTGGAGGGAAGAAGTGGAACAGCTTTAGGGAGAAAGTAACCAGGGGCATGAGGGGGATTAGCCACTTTGTCCCCTCAGAACGGATGTGATCCTTTCATCTTCCAGTCAGCACTGCCTTTCTGGCCATGTGCAGAAAGCATGTGCTCACCCCATGGCACCAATAACTAAACTTGTGCAAAGTTTGTTCTCCTCTACTGTTGAACACGTGGGTCCAGATTACAGTGTGGTTTGCTACAGGCGGACAATAGGTGGGAGATCAGGTCATTAACATATAGATGAATCCAAGAGTTGTCTTATTCATTTACCAAGTAGCCCAATGTGTGTTTAGCTGACAATAAGCATGACTGCACACCGTCTTAGAACCGCCATGGCAGCTGTTGTTGAAAGGAAATCAATAGCCTCATGCTTTCTAAATAAGTTTCATTCTGTGCCGCTGTCACCAGAAAACGCTGATGTTCAACCTAGCGCATTACTAAGGCGATACAGACATCTAAAGGACTGCCCACTGTCCTTTCTCGACTAGTCTTGTCTTGTTTGATCCTTTCTATTCAACGTTTTGTCGAGGCAGCGTGTCGCCGATTAGCTTGCAAAGCAACACACCATTTATTTTAGCACAAGGCCCATTATCACTCTGCTCCACTTATGATTTATGTAAGCAGGCTGCTTATTAATGGTTTGCTGCATACACCCCAACATGTGGAGTCAGAGTCTGCTTGTTGTAGCATTATGTAAAGCCTGGATGTAAGAGACATGGAGCATGTCCTGTCTTCTCCGATGAAACCCCTTTGCCACTGATGGACTTTTGAGGAGACTGCCATCTGCCGAGCCGTGTGTAACATGGTGCTCTGCCTGCCACCGAATCCTGGGGGCTGCGTTGTATGGATGTCTGCTTTAGTAGACATCACCGCTGAAATTGGCCCGTCTACACAGGCAAGCAGATGTTGCCATTTCCACAGAGTCCAATGTAAGGTGTGTTAAGGAACACATGGCCGTTTTCTGGCGTTGGGTCTCCTAGTACCTGTTTTGGCCGACTTCGACATCATTGCTTTACTATTACAACTTACGTATGGGAAGTAGCACTGTTGTAGTACTTTTAATGCTCTTAAAGTTATGCATACAAGCATTTGTATGCATTTGGGGAGGGTATTTCTATATGTAGTGTAAACATGCATAATGCCCAGGAATGAGTGTTTTCCCTCAAATTGTCACATAATGTGTTGAAGAGAAATATTTGAGACATTTTCCAAGACATATTGTAGCAATTAGGTAATATACTTTTAAGTCTCTATATGCCATAAATCAGTTAATAAATCAATCAGATAATCCGACACAAATAATTGATGGTTCTTCTGTTCAAGCCAGTCATTTTATAAGTGTGAACTAGAATTAAAAAGTGTTAAAATACATTTTTAAAGGTATCACTTAGATTTCGTTAAGCGCACACTGTAAGTGAAAATGTGTTCCACTCTTTGCACGTAATGGGTTCTCAGTGTTTTCATTATGATAATCCCTCCTAAGAGAAATGTATTGAATGTATATTGTACATAAATGTGCCTTATTTAAGGGTTTTAATGAGCAATTGTTTTCTGTACCTGAAGATAGGGACTTTCTAGTTCTACCGACAATGAAATTAGGGCATGGGGAGTCACACTTGCAGCGGTCAGAGGTGTCACAGAGTCTTTTTTTTGGCTGTCAGTCAAATGATTGAAAATGTGTGATATGGTTCAGACCATCATGCCTCAGAAGACAGACTGCCTCTGGCCTCTACATACAGGATTAATGGTGTGATCTCTCTGACCGATTTACTTTGTGTCCGACGCAGGCAAATTGGACAGCTTCTTCCCAGATGACAGCTTCATAGACATGGGGGAGATTGATGTGGGCCGTAAGGTGGCCCAACAGATTCCTCCTGGGATCTTCTGGAGGTCCCAGGTCTTCATTGATCATCCCATGTACCTGAAGTTCAACGTGTCTCTAAGCAAAGATGCCTTAGTAGGGGTCTATGGAAGGAGAGGCTTACCCCCATCTCACACGCAGGTGGGTGCCATTTGGTGGGCCATGCCATAATAACACATGCTTATAATATGACAGACACGCATGTTGTTTGAGCACAACACCTTGCATCGAAATGTGTCGTTTTTAAGTTGTTTTAAAGGTTCAGTCAGCAAATATAAGTTAACGTCCTTTTGTCGAATTGAGCAAATGTCCGCGCGGTGTGCTAGCTGCATGCTGAAAATCTGGTGTTCCTACACAACCCTGGCTCTGTAAATGGGAACACAAACAAAGCGGTGCAGACCGCACCACAGAACACTATCCCAGCCGGGGCAATGTGTGTCTTATGTGGGGGGTGGAGCTTCTTAGGGAGCACCCTGTGGTATTGAAGGGAGGGTGTTTGTGTTTTGATCCAGTCCAACAACAAGCTTTTACACTTTGACGTCACCTTTAAGTAACAAATAAAACATTTTTATTGGAACATATTTTGGGGTCTTCCCATAAAGAGGGGATTATACATTCCATGCTGCGCCATACATGAGTTAAGCAAACATTTCTATATAAAGTAAAAGCCAAGTTTGTTTTCATTTTTCTTCTTCAGAGCATAAATGGTTATATTGCTGTTGTGTTTTTTTCAATGTATATCACTGTGTTAGGGCATAGCATGAATACAAAGCATTTCATAAATCTCTCTGTTGTATTAGAAATCATTTTCTTTGCCCCAAGGATTTATGGTGAATTCCTTTGTTATTTTCTTTAAGGTTCAATACTGTAAATGAATCACATGAAGATACAAGGCTCATAGGCCAGCACAGGGAGATTTTTCTTTTCTTTTCCATTCTTTCATCTTCAGTATGTGCAATATAGAACCACATACACGGTATATCATGTTATTAATCATATCTGACTCTGCATGGATATGGTCTACAGATTTTAGATTTCTTTCCCAAATGTGACTATGTCTTAAGACGTGTGGTGTTTAGTGTACATACTGTACTACAAGTATACATTAATGTCCAGTGTGATTTATTTTTCCCTCAAAAGATGATTATTGTTTTTCTTTTTCTATACTTTTCTCAAAGCAAATAATCCAGAGCATAGTTTTTGTGTCGTAACTGATTACGCAAGACATGGAAGATGAGAAAAGATCCCCCTGCCTTACTGTATGTAGATGCAATTGAAAGGCTGCCTCATTGGTATTCATTGAGTCCGTGCCGATACGAGGCGAATCAAAACAGATGTTTTGGTCACCACTAACGTTAAATGTTTATCCCCTACTCCCACCGTTGATATTTTGAAACGGGGCTTTCATATTTAATATTCGGTTCATAAAAGGGTCTCGACTCAAGATTTGCCAAGGCTTATTCAAGCTCCACTGAAACGATGAGTTATTCATGCTGACCAAATGATGCTCTGCTATAAGGAGGCTTGAAAGCACTCAGTCTCAGATGTCACTCTAATGGCTTGTCTGCGGTCTATCCCTCTGTCCGTCCCTTGTTCCATCTATCTGTCTTCAGTTTGACTTTGTGGAGTTGTTGGATGGGCGGAGGCTGCTGGCCCACGATCTCCATGGGCTGGAGGGGCCTGTTGCCATGCAACGCAGCCTGGCACCGATCACTACCCACGACACGGGCTTCATCCAGTACATGGACTCGGGCATCTGGCACCTAGCCGCTTACAACGACGGCAAAGAAACTGAGACTGTATCCTTCCTCACCACTGCCATAGGTGAGTGCCTGCCATGCCACAGACTCAGCCCGCAATCCCCATAATCCCTGTAATGCTTGGCGGCCGCACCTCGGAGCAAGCGGCACAGAGTTGTGTGCATGAGTCAGACACCATTCCTGTTGGCTGTCAATAACCCGGGGGAAAGTGCAGGTTAATCAAGGTGAAGTTGAATATTACAAATCAGAAGATCAGTGCTAGCCCGCCATGCCCCTGAGTAGGACACGGAGAGAGCATAATATCCTCATTAGTCCAAGTGTCTTCTGTGTGAATTAGGGCTCCAGCTTCTGGGAGCCATTTGCATACAATTCAAAGTGTGATTGTACCCTCCTGCTAGTGCCATTTCTGAACACGATTTGGTCCAATTTTCATCTGTTCTGCATAAATCAAAGCGGGAGGGATAGTTCTCCTTTTCGAATAGCTCCTTACGCCACACGGTTTCCGTTTTGGACATGTGTCCTTCCTCGTGGAGGTTATTTCGTTTTGTACAGTCCTCTTTTGCTCCTGCTAAAGTGCCTTTGATTAGCACTGCTGTATCAGGCAAGGTGTGAGAGGGCCCGAGGTGTCGACTTTCACAGGGATGGCAGCTGGGAGCTGTTCTCACATGCTCTTTAATTAAAAGCTCCTGGGCCACAGCCCATCTGCGACAGGGCCGATGCCAGGCACCAGATCGATGGGAGGCTGTCCACAACACCTATGCACTAGACAGGCAACGCAGACATCAGGCATGAACGGCTTTTGCCCTCTCCTCCCTGCAGTAATCCAATAGCTAATACACAGTGTGATATGACACAGAGAAAAGGTGAATGTTTACGTTTGCTTACCTCTCGGCGACGGTGCGGACATGAAGGTCTCATGTGGGCTTTGCTGTGAAGGAGACGGAATGCAGGCGGGGCGTTTCAGCGCCGGGGGAGGCACAAAATGCCTGTGCTCTTTTGTATTGCGCTGGGGGCGGGGTGGGGGTGGGGGGGGGGTTGGAGGGCTGAGCTGCTCAGAGGAGCTCAGAGACGAGCCGAGGAGGCCTCGCTAAAATGGGTCACTGCTTAAGTGCCCTTCAGCAGAAATTGAATCGCACCAACTGCCTAAATTGTATTGAGCCATGGAGGAATGAAGCTGACCTTCAAATAGTGTAACTCAGGTATAGAAATGTATGTGGACAATATCCATTTAGATCAACAGCGACCAGGGCGATGATAACTGGGACTTAAGTGTTTTGGTCAGTTTTGCTCGGGGAAGAATAAGAGAAATGAGAACAAATAGTTTCCCTCACCACCAGCGAAGCACATTGTTCTCATGAAAAGTTGGTTCTCTGCATAACCGTACAGTAATTCATCAAGGGGCATCCAGCATCCCCTCTCTATTTAATCCAGGCTGCTTTTCATTACTGGTCCTGTGTGTGAAATGTGTCCCGCCACATATTCTGTTCTCCCGCCCCTCCACTGCTTCCCCCCCCCCCCACTGGCTGGTGCCATATATATACATCATCCACATGCACAGCCTCCACATGCTACATGCATGCCATACCAGGAAGAAAATAAAGGCAAACAGAAACACCATTTGAGCCACGACTTTATTTGTTCTTTAATAGTAGAGCATGTTATTAGAATGTACAATTCATCTGAGATATATTATATATTTAATATTATTCTAATTTCTACATTAAATAAAATATATAAAAGAAGTCACCTTTCATGTAAATATGTGTATTTTATGGTTTAAAGGCACACCTATATCCTGCTGATGAATCAATGCCTTGGCCTGTGTTGAGTGTGGTAGCTAAGAGGTCCAGGCTCGTCCCTAAGCTCTCCGAGGAAACGCAGGCAATAGACATGGCAGACGTGCAGTCCACTAGCCTACGTCAGCATGCAGAATGAGAGCGCTGCAGTTCAGGATTAGTCAATGAAACGTATTGGATTTGCTGCCCGCCACGGAGGGAAGAGGGAAAGACATAGCAGATAACAGCTTGTTTTCTAAACCTTAGCCACGTTCATTTAGGTAAAGCTCGCCTGTTATCAAAGCCCAGCTCAGTGTACAGATGAATTGCAGTGAAGCCGTGGTCCAATGCTCGGTAAGCAGAAAATTACAATCCCATTACTTTTAGGATTCCCCCACCGCCGCCCTTTTACACAAGCTGTTCACAAGTCACCTGAGGTGCGATCACAATTGTTAGCTTTGAATTTGAATTTTGAACAAGTTGCGCAAACATTCCAAAAATATTAGATTTAAACCGTCACCCTTCATCCAGCTTCAACGTGTGTTCGCCGTCAACTACCTCCTCAAACCGCTTGCTTTTGTTTGCAAATGTTCACGGCGAACACAATGCAAACGCAAAACTGTTAAAATATGTTTGCAACGTTCGCTATGTTTGCCAAATCTGAACGCACCCCAGGAGTAGCATCATGTTGCTTCTTGGGAAGACAACTCTAATGTAAATGTCCTTCAGCATGATTCCCCCAGCTACCACAGCCCCCCATATCTCTAGCCTAATGCTCCCCACCTCCCTTCATCATGCACACACACACACACACACACACACACACACACACACACACACACACACACACACACACACACACACACACACACACTCTTCCTCTGTTAGCTGTGCTGAGCAGGCCCCCTAGTTTGACGGTCCTGTAGGAAGCCATTACAAGCACCACCAAAACCCAGGTGCCCCCAACTAACTCACCACTAACCACACACAGCACAGTCCAAGATGGAAGTCCATCCATCAATACTACCGTCTGCTTTCGCTCAGTCTATCCTCATTCCACTCCCCTCTCTCTCTCTCTCTCTCTCTCTCTCTCTCTGTGTACCCTCTCCTATGTGTTGCATCTTCAGTGATGATTGACTCCCCTGCATGAAGGGAAGCTGAGTCTCTGGCTCACATTTCCAACCCTTTGCGGAGCACAAAAGATCCTTTGTCCCTTGTGTTTTGCCTCAGAGCATCTCCGGCCTGAAGGCTACGGCCCGTATGTTTTTCACCACCATTGCGGGTTTAATTTAGCGTGCGTTTTGCTTCAGACTCGCACTGTTGGCTGTGAAGAGCTTAACGAGCGTCTGGTCACTCTGGTTTCGCATGAAAACACGGTTGTACATTGGTTGAATTAACGGACGCGGGAAATACTCCCCCCCCTTTCTGAAAAGAAATGTGTGTGTGTGTGTGTGTGCGTGTGCATTTCATCAGACTCATTAATCCTTGTCTGTTCCAGCTTGGATTGATTTCGGAGCATTGTGGTGAACTACTGTCATGGGCTTTCTGGAACTACAGTACAGTAGCTGCTGACCTATTTCAAGGGGAAAATATATCATATGCTATATGTTTTAAACACGGTTTGCTTGTCTACAAACAATTTACAGGAGACTTTAGGCAGGAGAAACAACAAAGTTGCACAAATATATTGTAATGTATCACACAATGGGTTTAGTTAGGAGGACATATATGTAAATACATACAGTACATAAGGTATACTGTATTATTCTTAATGCTGTATAGTAGACTACACAACATCTAGTAAACAAAAGCATATTGTCCTAAAATATGTTTATTAACAGTGCCAAATCACGTCTGTGTAAAATGACTGCCTCCATGTGTTCAATTTGTGTGTGCCTTAAGAGTCCTGTTCTATATTATTAACTGTAGTGGGTGTAAACACTCAAAAAATGTTTTGCAGTGAAATTACTATGTTGACAGGATTGGAGCTTGTGCTTGTCAGTGTCATTAGCCTAGGGGATGATGATAAACAGATATAAAATGAGTGGGAGATAATTGTTTCCTCCAAACACATTACTCAGAAAAAGCCCTTGGTTTGTCTACTGCAGATTCTATCGACGACTGTCCCAGCAACTGTTTTGGGAATGGCGATTGTAGGGCAGGAACGTGCCACTGCTTCTTGGGGTTCAGAGGACCAGACTGTGGGCGAGGTAAGCAAACCTCCTTCACTCAGTGTCTGTCTGTATTCTGTCTTGATCCGTTATTCATATTCACAAAAGTTTGAGAAACATTACTTAAACATATTTCTGTATTCAATCTGCAAATACAGATTTGACTTTGCTCTCATAATTTAATTTAACATATGTCATTCACATTTTGGAATCACATTTTCTTCTAATTGTGCATTAAATGCCTGACATATGATCTGACTTCATGTCTGTGGCTTTTCAAATTCCGTAAAGAGGGGTAAAAATTCCTTCTTGACGTGTTGAAGCTATTTGCCGACAGAAGGTCTTAAAGCTTTCCTTTCTGGGCACATTAGTATGTATTTTATTTGTATCACGGTAGCCAAGGCTAAATGCTTTTAGAATTAAAATGACAAGTCGCCGTTACGTGTTACAGTGTTAGTAGTCTGTCTTGGCCTCATCATCACACGTTCTGCCATCTGCTACGCTTGTGAGGATGAGCACTATTTTAGATTTGTTTCACAGCTCATTACATTAAATTTGGCTGTTAATTTCAACAGTTATTGTATGGCTTTCAGGACACTTCACTGCATGGTCCATGGGTTTGTTCAATCTGAGTGTGGGGACAGATCATTTGCAACCCATAAATGAATTTTGATAAGTTGAGCTGTTTGCGTTGCACACACACAAACACACGCACGCACACACTGGAAGTAAAAGCTGTTAGCATCTTTTGTCTCATCTCATAAGCGCAGGCATGACCCTGCACATTATTGTTTGAGGCTGCGCTCAGGCAGAGGAGCACGTTCAGATGGATGTGTGCCGTCTGCCGTTTCCACAGCCTCCTGCCCAGTGCTGTGCAGTGGGAACGGCCAGTACCTCAAAGGTCGCTGCATGTGTCACAGCGGCTGGAAGGGCTCCGAGTGTGACGTCCCCACAAACCAGTGCATCGACGTCACCTGTAGCAACCACGGCACGTGCATCGTGGGAACATGCATCTGCAACCCTGGCTACAAGGGGGAAAACTGTGAAGAAGGTGAAGGCGTTATTAAATAATATATTAAAAGGATTCGATTGATCAAAACCTCACGTTTATGAAGGGGATTACCAAATGCTGTGTACGCATACATATTCCCTGAGCAGAATCATTGTTTCGTCTCCAATCACCATAACATTTCTTGGTTAGAAACAACTGCTTTCAATTAGCGATGTACGACATCCTGTTTGGATTTGAATTACAAGCGTATGAAGCACATACACATCGTACATGTGGGTACATGCACATTGCACTAGCCCACTGGCCAGATATTAAACACTACCCTTTTAATCTACCATGAATTTTGACACCATGGCTCCGGGCATTAGTATCATGACCTCAGCCTTATTGTCATGGCTTTTTAATGTCTCCCCCTCTAGGTAAAGAGATTGTTTTGTATGTGCTGGTTCTATAAGAAGAACAAACATGTTATAGTTAGTTTTTTTTTTATTCTCTCACACACCATTCACGGAGGAATATACTTTTCTCCTATACATTATGGTTGTGTGGTGGGTCCTTAGCATTGCATTAATCACAGGAAACAAACCTCTCATTCTTTGCGATTCAGCACCAAAGCGCGATGCTAATCCATTAATGGCTCTGCGTTAGCGATGTGGGATAAGGCCTGTGCAGATAAGATTGAAGGACCCATTGTGTTTGGCAGCTCTTGAAGGCTCTCATTTCAAGATGAAAAATGGTCCCTGGGAGTTTGATAAATGGGGTTTGTGACACCCATAGGCCTCCATTCTATTTTGGTTTGGGCGTTCGCCATAAGGAATGGAGGAGAATGTGGACGAGGGTCCTTTAACATTTTTACCTTTCTTCCTATGCGACCTTCAGGCTCAGTGATTAATTGCCAGGAGAGAGGTTCTTGTCAGTTAGCCTCTGATCTTGTGCCTTGGTCCCGAACCATCTGCTAAGAGGCGAGAGATCCTGTTTGTCTCATTATAACGGCCTTTGTACACATTTATGTCATGGTAAAGGGAAGCTGCCGTGGCGCGGCCTGCTGCTCTCACCGGCCAGACATTGTATCTGCTCGGCGCCCATTTGCCATCTGTGTGTATGGTTCAGGTATTGTTTGAGCACAGCGGTTATTACTCTCTTTGCTATGCTCACAGTGTTCCTGTCGCCTATCCTGTGAGCACTTATTTAACAACTCCTCAAGGGAAGTGATCCAATGAAAGCAAGCATTAATTTTATATTTGCATATAAATTGAACTTGCGCAATGCTAATTGCAAAATAGAGATACAATAGTGTCAGGCCAAGAGTAACGCTGGTTTAATCACCGGGATCTCATAACTGGCTATAAACAGAACTAAAGCTGTGCCCTTCAATGCAGGGTGTTGTGCCGTGATGTTGCCCCCTGGCTTTGCCAATGCGTACTGCATCTTTCTCTTTGCTTCCTGGCATGGAGGGTTTGGGTTCCCACAGCCTTGAGGAGCACACAGGCTCATTTTTCAATGTTGAGGTTTCCTCTCCCTCATTAGGGGTGGGGGAGGAGGGGGGCGTATCATTACAAAGGGGACGGAATGTGCCAGAAGGCGTGTGGGCTGAACCTGCAACCAGGTTGGTTACATTCAGTCCCACTGTGACAGCAGCCATTTCATTTGCTGGTTTGTATATCCGGTCCGGCTTTAGATGCTCTGGGCCTCCTCACATGTCAGCTTGTGCCAGCACGCTCATGAGCAATGTGTGCTAAACAGGTTGCAGACATTGTGGCTCCCCGAACCACTAGAGTCTCTACAGCAGGTATCAATACAAAACCAAAACAGTGTGGTTCACAGCTTCCTGTGGTGGGTGCATCCAGGAACACTGTTTGCATTACATCACAACATATATACTGTAATAAATAATACATTAATGATGTATATAATCATTGTAATTGAATACATTTGATAATGAATGAATGAATGAATTAATTAATTAATATATACAGTATATTTATCCTTATATATATATATATATATAAATATACTGTATATATAATATATTAATATAATGTATAACTTTCTTAAGGATTAAGGATTATAAAAGTGTAGTACGGTAACATTTTAAATCAATAATTTCATGTTAAAATATCTAAATCATGTTACACGGAGGAGCGCTGCTCCAGGTTCTCTCAGCTAGCTAGATAGATACAGTACAGCGGTCACCAGGGAGGAGCAGGCGTTTAAAAGGAGTCAATAGCAGCAGGTGACAGGTTAGCCTTTTGTTGTCTCCTTTCTGTCCTCCACAGTGGACTGCCTGGACCCGACGTGCTCGGGCAGAGGGGTGTGCGTGCGTGGAGAGTGCCACTGCTTTGTGGGCTGGGGGGGTTCAGGATGTGAGAGCCCCAGGGCCTCCTGCATGGATCAGTGCTCCGGACATGGGGCCTTCATGGCAGACACCGGCACCTGCAGCTGTGATCCCAACTGGACCGGCCACGACTGCTCCACAGGTGAGCTCTGGTTTATCTCTTTAAAGCCCATGGCCATTTAGCTTTGGTAGCTCAGTATACTGTTTGTCCTCACATTAGTGTGGTAGAAAGTATCCTGGACTGGAACCTGATCGGCATCTTCCACTGACTTCATGTGTTTCTCAAAAACATTTAAATGACGGGTTCGAAATGAGTCAACAACAGTGACTGTGTACCGGTGGTACAGTACAGTATGAGTTCTGACTCCTATTTGCAGAATTGAATTGTTGTAAAGTTTATTAATGTAAATAAAATGCTGCACCCTTAAACTAGAATCATTTGAGAATCTACACTACCAATAGAGAAGGTTACCGGGTATTTAGCAAGTTAAACATCCGGAGTCCAAATCCTGTAGTGTGATTGTGTTGTGACTGGTACTGACAACAGTGACGACCTACAACCAATGAGAGCGCAAGACAGGGGAGAAGAATTTTGCGATTTCAAGAATAGGCCTATGTTAAGAAATGTACGATTCCATGTTATCAAGGATGCTAACCCTACAGAGGAAAATATGCAACAGTATGTCCTGTTTCTGTTTGTGAGATATATGCATATTCTGTAGCTCGTGTGTGAAGCTGACGCCAAATGACTTCAAGACACCCGATTACAAGTGTGGTGCGTGCTGCACGGCGATCTGACAACAAGCTACACGCTAGCTGCAAACTAGGACCCAGTGTAGACTATTTGGAGATGCAGTAAAGAATTCCTAGCAATGTTACTACCTATAGTAATGGTACATGGTAAAAAATGCTTTGATATTCCCGTATGATATGCTAATTGGAGTTGATTTGTTAATATCAGCTAACAACCTTATTTATCTTGCCATGCATAATTGTTATCTCTGTATTGGTTGTCGTCTTAATTTGTTAGACAAAATCAATATCATTGCTGGATCCCATATAATCTACATTACTTAATTTGAATGCCCTTCGTGGGAAATTGCTGAAAAAAATAATTGAAGATCATGCTAAATGAAACCGCTCCACATTAAAGCCCCAATTCTTCCCATGAATGATCTGTTAAATGTCCACAGCTAGCAATCAAAGCCACACTGACTTCACCCTAAATGTTTTTCCTTTACGAATGGCTTCATCCTAAAGCTCCACATGGTTAGTTGGCGGGGGCAGCAGAGACAGAAACAAGCATGATGGTGATCTTGTCAGAGGCATTATCTAATGCAAGTTAATGCGCTTTTCAAGTTCTGTCTTTTCTCACATTGACTCCGAGCTTATGATGATAGCTTCCCCTGTTTTAAAGGATCCCATTGTGTTTTCTCTATCCTTGGGGAGTGTTTTCTCTGGGTAGTCAAGACTAGCTTGAGAGAGAGCATATTATGCTGTTTTACAGCCACATTGGTGGATGGTAGCTGCAGGCACAGAGAATGACTTATCTTGACTGCACACACTGGTTCCAGCGTTGACAGCAACCCTTTTACCTTTTTGTAAAATGCTAGGCTTATACTTAGCCGTGCACGTACCTGTGCATGTACCTACTGTAAGAACACATCTAAACTATTATTTTAAAGGTTTATTTGAGGTTACTTGAAAGGTTCTAAATAGTTTATTATTATTATTATTATTATTATTATATGTTTTATATTATTATATTTACATCTACATAAATAACTAATTAACTTATACCAAATATTCCTGACATGAGATTCTTAGTTAAGTCATGCCTTCTCTTATATGCCAGGCAGACACAGTGATATATGCCAGGGCTTTTGATCGGAATGGGCAGTTAGTCAAACGCCTCCCTTCAACGGAATGATGAGTTGGCTCCTTATGCCACTTCATCGTGGTCTGAGCAGAGCTTTTTGTGGTCCAATACGCCACTGCATACCGTGGGGTCATTGCAGCTTGCAGCGTATAACCTTGCAGACCAGCGGTGGAAAAAGCTGCAAATAATTCCATTCATCATACTTTCCTCTTCGGTAATTCCATCCTCTACGAACTTTTAAGCCGCTAACTCATTTTCTTAGGCTCTGTTGCAACGCTGTGACCAGCGGTAATAACGCTGTTACTAGCTCCATAAAACAATGGCTTACGTTTTTATGAGTTTTTATATGTGTGTTTTATACCATTTTTGCTATCCGCTCACCCCGAGGAAAGTTTGTTTACACCGACGCTTTAGTGCAAATGGGAAGGGCCATCAAGGGGACCAAGGTATTTTTCACTGTGTGCTCCTCTGGCCGCAGGTAATGAGAGTTTGCCTGCAGGTTGTAATTGCATCTTTATCACGTTAAAATGTTCCTTCGCACTTCTGTGGCAGCAGTGCGTGTGCTGCGACCAGTGTGTGTTGTTGTAACAATGTGTGCTGTCAGAATGTACATGGGCTAGTTTGTTGATATTTCCGTTGCTATTTATAACTTCCTTATGTTTGCTAGCGTGGCTGGGGGTTTGTGTTAATTAGCATTATTTCTTATTTCATTTCTAATCACTGCGTTTTCAATTAACATTCACTCATGATGTTTGTCTGATTTTGGCTGACGTAATAAAACCATTATTTTAAGAAAACTGGAACACATTTTAGCAGAGATCATTATTTATTTATGATAAACTGACTTTTGAATCTTGTCAGAATGCTTAATAGCTACAAGTGTGGTAGTGTGTGTGTCTCAACAGCCCTTAGGCACTTAATAAAATGCTGTTGGGAACCCTCTAATTTGTTTTAAGTCACATGTAAAATTGAGTGCATTTGCATGAATTAACTAGCCTTAGATTGTTTTGGGGGGGGGGGGGCAGGTTATGATGGTAATGTCACGATGTGGCTAAAAAGCCCAACTCAATCAATTTAATTCGTAGCAATGACAAAATAGGCAGTGTAAAGGCAGTAATTGACTAATAAATAGACTGTACCTCCACTGTAGTGCGTACCCTGTGGTCCCTTTTGAATTGGCTTGGTTAATAAGACAGGAATGCATGGCAATTGTTCCTCGCCGCCTGCCATGCTAAGCCTCTTTCATAACAGAATGTTAATAAAGAGGTAACCGTCTCAATGAGATTCATAAGTAATCTGTCAGTGTTTCATTTCTCTCAGCCTTCTCCATGTCAACCTCTCCATGGAGTTCATGCGATGAGGGTAATGTCCCGGGCTCATATCGCCGCCTGTCAGGGAGGTCTTTCAGCTGGCGCACAATGGCTTCAGCCAAGCTTTATTGTCGCTGTGTCTTCGTCAACTTTGCTCTGTTACAAACCACTAACTACTGTGTGTCCATTGTACAGTGTACGATCAGCTGTTATCTTGGTGAGAATACATCTTATTTTTGCTGTACCCGTTGTCCACCATATATTATTTTCAATAGTCTGCATACTTTATTTATATACGTCCAAAAGGAAAGCAACTTTAACACAGGTGCAGCCATACAGTTATAATAAAGCTGGTGACACGTTGCATCGCCCATTGGTTGTTGCTATTAGAATTGTATTCTTGACTTTTTGACCCTCCCCCCCCTCCCTCCTCCTTTAATCAAACAAAGAGCTACGTTTACTAAATGAGCAAGTGGCCAGAAAAGGATCGCCCTGCATTGGCAAACTGATGAGATTAGTGCGATCAAAAGGGACCGGCCCTGCGAGGCGCAGGAATGTCCTTTCAGCCGCCATCGCAGAAGGTAGCGGAGCGTGGCCACCTTTCCCTGACAATAACCGCCGGATTTGTCTCCTCTTCACCCTTGTTGTCTCGTCCTGTCATCCGCCCTCTCCCCCCCCATCCACCCCCCACCCTCCCCCCGGTCTGCCTGTGTCCCTATGTATCTCCCACAGAGATCTGTGCAGCGGACTGCGGTGGCCATGGCAGCTGCGTGTCGGGCGCCTGCCGCTGCGAGGATGGCTGGATGGGCGCCGGGTGCGACCAGAGGGCGTGTCACCCACGCTGCAACGAGCACGGCACCTGCAAGGATGGCAAATGTGAATGCAGCCCGGGTTGGAACGGAGAGCACTGCACTATTGGTAGGATTGGAGAATGCTTGGCCTCGGCTGGAGGAGGGTCGCGCTCGTGCGAGTGTGTGTGTGTGTGTGTGTGTGTGTGCACGGACACATGTTTGAGTGTGTGTGTTCATGTGTGCGCAAGAGGAAATGTTTGAGTCTGTGTGTGTGTGTGTGTGTGTGTGTGTGTGTGCACGGACAAATGTTTGTGTGTGTGTGTGTGTGATGCACTGCGGGACAAAGGGAGGGGGAGGGGAAGGAGGAATGGACTGTGTCTGTGTGTCTGCGTATGAATGAAGCACTGGCTGGGTACGCGGGAGAGAGGGGAAAGCATGCTTAATTGAATTTGTGCAACTCGGTAAAGCATGAACAGGTTTGCTCAAGGATCTGAGGCTTGTCTTCATGCATTTTAATGTGGGAATGTGCTAAGGTGTCCTTTCATTTTACTCATCATCTACCCATGCCTTTCTTTGCTTCTGTGCCATTTACTGTCGATTTCAAACGCCGACATGTGAGCCGGCTAATCGCTCAGATAATCTTAGCTAGCTCGTTGATTTTTGCAGACAGTAATGTTTACATGCAAAAGTTTGCGGAAGTTGAGTTGTCCAGACCTTCAGCCAATGTCAACGGGCTTAAAATAAGGTGAGATGCAAAAGTCACCAGACAGTAGCTGTATACATCTGTTTGAGTCGTTTAAAGCGTTGCACGCTGTAGTGGAATTTTAAGAGCCCTTTCTCCTCGTCCTGATGGTAACCATCCTTTATTGGTTGACAACTGTAGGCAACTTATTTTATTTCCCTCAGTAACAGACAGGTATTTTAAGAGACAACAAAACCTTGCCAGGTGTGCACAAATGGGATAGTAAGAGGAAGCTACGCAGTTAAGAAATAAACAGTGGGCTCAGTAAACTTGCTTGGATGTTTTGTTTCAATGCCTGTCAGGTGGACGTTAAAGGGATATCTTGGGATTGTTGATGTCTGTAACTATTGTTTTTACTCACTCGTCAGGTGGGTAAAATATTGTTCATGTTGTTGAATGGTAAATACAATATTCACTATAATACATCCTTCAATTGGTTAGATGTATGTATACGTAAGTAACATGCAGTACCTGTATGTGAGTAAACAGGACCAATACTACCATGTGTACATTTGGCAAGCCTAAAATCAGCGCAGAAATAAAGCTAATATATATAGAAAAAAGTCAAACAAATCATATGTACAGAATGCTGTTACAGTAAGTATTTACATGAACATTATGTTTACCTTTCAGCAACAACAGGGGTGAGTAGAAAACAGGAAATCTAATGTAGGACATCAACACATCCAAACCATCTCTTTTAGGAGATTTCAGCAACACATCCAAACCATCTCTTTAAGGGCATTTCAGACTCCAGCAGTAGGGAACATCTGACAAAGTGTTTGCATGACTGACCAATGGCGACCGCTTTTTGTAAATGTGCACCAGACACAGAAACTCTGAAGCTAATACTATTCTATTGTAGTGTAACAAAAGCCCCTAAATGGTGTTTTGCTGTGGGGCAGGAGTTACTTGCTGGTAGGACTGTCAATCCAAATCTAGACAAAGTCTGTAACAGTCCATAGTGAGTATTTGGTAGGGGTGCTTGCTTTGCTTGAGTATAATGCTGACATTTCTGTACCTCTGTCACATTAAATGTTCTCTCCTATCATCTCCTCTCCTCTTCTGAACATTTCAAACTAAAAATGCTAGCCCACTACTGTGTCATTCTAAAGTCTTAAGCACAGAGACCTTGCAGAGGGATGGTGAACACAATGGCAGCACCCATTGACTGAGTGAATAGGTGTACCGAACAAAAAGTTCCAAAACTCAAGGCTGCTAGGTGGGAGGTCTGCTCCATATTCACCTGGCGGTGTGGATAATCCTCCCCAACATGCACAAGCACATCTTAGCACGTAGCCAGCCAAGCACAGAGCCTGGGAACAGTCAGTGAATGTTTTATATGCCTCTGCATTATTGATGGGCCTTTTATACATGCCATATTGAGATCCCCGCCCCCTTGACTAGAATATACCTCACTGCCGTCCATTTAGAAGCCAAAGATCTCAATTTAAATCAATTTTCATTATTGAGAGCTGCCTTGCTGGCCCAAAGACCCATGTCGTGCAAGACAGTGGACACTGGACTGCACGGAGCCTCCGGTGACCACGTCGCCTATAGAGGTGTGCTAAGATTAAAAGCACTGTCTCTCCAGCACCTTGACCTTTTGTATGGCTCCGGTATGGCTGGATGGGGGCGGGCCAGGCATCAATCATGTTGATATGGAAATGCTCCCCAGAGACAATGTGTCGATCTCTTCAGCTGATGAATGGGGACAGATTGAAATGTTCTCTCTCTCTCTCTCTCTCTCTCTCGCTCTCTCTCTCTCTCTCTCTCTCTCTCTCTCTCTCTCTCACTATCTCTCTATGTGTCTCTCTCTCTCTGTCTGTCGGTCGGTCTGTCTGTCTGTCTGTGTCTCTGTATCTGTCTCTCTGTCTCTCTCTCTCTCTCTCTCTCTCTCTCTCTCTCTCTTTTTCACCCACTCCCTCTGTGCTGGCTTGTGTTGTGTGTTGTGTTGCCCGTAACGCATGTTGTTTGCTTCACGACTGTACTGTGCCTTGCCCTTGTCCTTGATTTGGCTTCTGTAGTGTAAAACTAACACCATGTCTTGCTGTGTTGTCACGGAAGTGGCACTGTTCAAACCTCCCTTATATGTCTTGTCTTTTATCTCCCAAGCTCACTATCTGGATAAGGTAGTGAAAGGTATGGCATTCCTCCTTCCTACTAGTTTGGCTTTGCGCTCATGGTCACGCCATCGGGACACTTGACAGGACACACACTCACAGACACCCCACTACAAGTCATCCCCCCCCCCCCATATGAAAGCTGAACTGCCTCCCATCGATGTTTTTTTTTTTGCCACATTGTCACCCCAAATAATCTCTACTTAGCACCTTCTCCACCGGATGACTCACGTTGTGTGGGATGGTAGATGTGTGTGCAACCTTGCACTCTCGATCGGGTTGTGTGTGTGTGTGTGTGTGAGACGGGAGGAGGGGGCGTGTGGGCGTTCTGTAACCTGCACCGTGCATTATGAATGAGCGTGCAGCTGTGAGAGGGAGCTTGATAGGTGCTGAGGACACATCCTATCTAATTAAAAGAGCGCATGCTCTGGTTGGTGCAGCATAAGGAGGGAGGGGGGGGGTCTGTGCTTCTACTCTACCTCCAGAGAGCCCCAGCCTCCCTCTGTCCTTGGTAATGGACCACCTGGCATGGGAGAGGCCTGCCAAGGGAGTCCTCTTGGAGCCTCACGGTGGGAGCTGTTTGAGACAGGCTAGAGGCCAGACTCAGCAAGGGGGCCTCTCTCTCTCTCGCTTCCTTGCTTTCTCTCTATCGCTTTCTCTCTATTCTTCTCTATCTTTTTCTCTCTATTCTTTGCTCTCTCTCTCTCCCTCTCCCTCTCCCTCTCTCTCTCTCTCTCTCTCTCTCTCTCTCTCTCTCTCTCTCTCTCTGAAAGGGTTGCCAGTGAAAGTGAACTGATGCCAACGCAGAGCGGCTCTTTATTTATCCTGGTAATAAGCGTTCGGAGCTGACTAATCATCTGTCTATCCTCCCTCCGCTGTTGGTCTGAGTGAAGTTGTTTGTCCATTTGCTCAATAAGTAGCCAGCCACTGAAGGAGACGTGGCCGGGAGGCACGCCGGCTTGATAAAGTCATTAACCTCACATTTGTTTCGTACATTTCTTCAGGGAAGCCAAGGGGAAAATAAAGCCCAAACTATTTCTGCATGCTTTTGTGCTACGCCAATACTGCTTTTGAATAAGTGCTCATATTGTTTTATATACAGTATATATATCCTACACATTGACTGGCACTATGTACAACTTTTATGAACTAACAGCACAGCATACGGTACTGTAGCATTAGACAGGCTTTCATATCTGCGGCCGTTTGGAGGAATTGAATTTGTGATATTTCAACAAGATCAGGTCATAACGTACGCTATATCCATTGTGGCATTCTACTAGCGTGAGGAGAAAAAACAGGGGTTTAGCAGTTCTATTTCAATGAAGTGCATGAACACGCTGATACTGTAAAGCCTGCTGTAATTGCTGGATGTGTCATGGTCACATCGCAGGCCTGTTATCAGTGTGTCATATGCAGGACCTCTTCTTGTCATAGAGCTGAGGAGATAACCACCTATTCAATAATAACCACCTGTTCTAGCTGTGGGTCCAAGTTGTTTTTCTTTTTGTGTCAGCACAGTCCTGTACAGTGTATTTCTGTTAAAATCATGATATGGGCTTATACTGCACAGCACATATAGGGGGAGGGTTAGTCAGCACTATGGGAGGGGCATGAGCTCTGGAACGTTTGAACCAAAATGGCCGTTTAATGTTGCTGGACACTGATCCAGTAGGAAGTATATTTATAGTGACTGGCAATACATTTCATAGATTCTCTCTTTATTTGCACCGGGCCTTTGTCTTTCTCTGCTCCTCTGTGGCTTTCTCACCCCGCCTGTGATGTAACAGCACGGAGACAGACGCCCCTGTCTCTTTGCTTGACAAAATGGGTCAGCGTAGCGTACACCCTCCACCCAGGCAAGCTTGCTAACAACACAAAGCATGACAGACTTTTACGTTTGATATCTGGAGATGTTAGCCCTTTGCCTCTGCCTCAGCGTGGGGATAGGAATCATATGGCGGCAGATAAATGCCAAAGAGTGCGTTGGGTTTGTGTGTGTGTGTGTGTGTGTGTGTGTGTGTGGCGGAGGAGCAGGCAAGACAACAAATAAAGGATAATCCTGTGATATGTCCTTGTGAAGCATCCACGGCGGAGAAACGAGAAAAGTTGTTTTTTTTCCTCCCTTGGGGTCACCTGCCCAGGAACACAGAACATGCACAGCCGGGTGGAGCCTCTTCCTCTCTGTTTTCTCCATGTTCAAACACTAGAAGCCACAGTCATTGTGAATGGGTCTTATTGATTGTGTCAAACATTCTCAAGAAGTATTCATAAAAGAACAGAGTAATGACATCAAATGTGTTTTGTGACTAACAGGCACTGAATATACACAATTTTCGATTTGTCAATGTTATATGATGGTGATTCATCCTGTTTTGCTGATGATAATACCAGGAATGAGCTGGACATGACATGATTAAAAATTATAAAAAGAAACCAATTATTTGCTAGAATGCCAGCATCAAGACCACCATTCTCGTTCCTCCACGTTAGCACTGTAGTACAGATACACAAGGCCATTCTACTGTAGCAATGAGGGAATATTGATTCAGAAGATCCCTCTTATCTGATTTTACTGCAAAGGGATATGAGAAGCTTCACAAAAGGTGTATCAAATTAATGAAGTCGAGCTGAGGACCATTATCACTGCCCTCGTCCATTTAAAATCTTTAAATGTCTTTAGTCTACTGCTGCCGGGGAAATATTAGCAACAAACCACTAGCGTTATCTACTGTATGGCCTTGTGTTGTTGTTGTTGCTTTCCATTCTGCCGTTTCAGTGACAATCCTTGCTATATATGTCTTGGTGCATTGCCCATTCAAGCGGCTCTAGTTGATATTCTATGCCAACCTCTATGTGGATTTCTCCTTTTGTTTACACAGAGGGCTGTCCTGGTTTGTGCAATGGAAATGGTAGGTGCACTCTGGGTAACAATGGCTGGTACTGCGTGTGCCAGCTGGGCTGGAGGGGCACCGGCTGTGACACCTCCATGGAAACGGCCTGCGGTGATGTCAAGGACAACGACGGAGGTAAAATCACACGACAACAGGCAACAAAACCCTCTGACATTGGCGCGGCGTTTGACAGGGAGCGTTAACGACACACGGTTTGACTCCACAATGAAAACCAGCCCACAGCCAGCTCCGCCCCCACCCCCCTTTTCCCCCGCGCCAATGTAACTAAGAGGAGCTCGCGTGTCTGTTGCTTGTCAGTGTGCTTGTCGGGGCTGGTTACACAGCGCTCTCTCAGGTGGAAATGAGGAATGGCTTCAGTGTCACCAGGGCAACAGGCTTTATTAAAGTGCAGAGTGACTGGCCCCTAGCCTCTAGCATGCGCAAGCCTCGTGAGTAAAAGCCCCCTCCTTGGTCCTCTAACGCGCCCCGAGCACAGCCAGGCACACACACAGAAGCAGCCAGGGGGGCCGCATCCCTCCGGAGGCCCACGTCCAGGCGTGACTTCCTCTCTTCCAGGCCTGATTTGGGGGCTTGAGCTATGCGCTAGATTCTCTCATTTATGCAAGGGGGGCAGCTAGTCTCCCCGCCGCTCTGCGACTTGGGACACAAGACTATGGCCCGCTTGCAGGGATCTGACTGACTCCTGACAGGGGGGGGGGGTTATTTTTATCATCCGTCTGGCCGTATTGGAGGCTGAAAGCACGGTGTAGGCAGTCTTGTGACCCACTTCAGCCCAGTGCAGCGCACAGGAGCTAGTCTGGAATTATTCAGACATAACCAGTGACATTTTAGGCTTAGATGTGCTGACGCTACCTCCAATGTGTAACGGGGCCCCCTAAATAGAGCCAGCGATTAGGGAGTCCTTGCAGAGCAGGACGCGCTAGCTCACAGTCTCCTCGCATGTCCTCTGCTGTTTGTTGTGGAGTGTGTCAGAGTGTGACATGCTTACCCCCTGGCAGATGGCCTGGTGGACTGCATGGATCCAGACTGCTGTCTGCAGGCGACGTGTCACACCACGCCGCTGTGCGTGGGCTCCCCGGACCCCTTGGACATAATCCAGGAGACGCAGATGTCCGCCGCCACGCACAGCAGCACGCGCTCCTTCTACGACCGCGTGCGCTTCCTGGTTGGCCGCGACAGCACCCACGTCGTACCCGGAGCCAACCCCTTCGACGGCAGGTGAGGCAGCCAGCCAATTGCCATGCTTGTGTCAAATGTCTTGTGTTCTAGCTAGACTCTGTCTGCCTACATCTCCATAACAGCCTCCCTTTGCCTTTGGGTTATTACAAACAGTGATTGCCGCATCTAATTGTTAAAAATAATACTGTACCAATCATCATTTCAGATGGAGGGCTGTGGTTGTATGCACAGTCGGCTGAGTTCTACCATTTCCATTAGAGAGCGTGATCCGATGTGTAATGCCATTAAGGCGCACATCACATTTTGTCCTCGCTGGCTTCGGAAAGCAATCGATGGTTTGAAATGGAAAACTCAAAATCAATCATCCCTTTCGTATCTTAATGTGGGGGAATATAATTACAGTGCTGTGGCCATTGCAGTGCTAGGAATAACCAATGTTAAAAGTTGCCTTTCCTCCCCCTCCCACCTGGACCGTAATACAGTTGGGGTGGGGAGCTATGAATTGTGCCACGCATCGTCAGAAGGATGATGGACAGGTGGTGATGGGGATGTGGCAAATAGCAAGGAGCATTCCCCTCTCGTATTCATGTATTGTGATTAATTTTACTGTAATCCATCGGAGGCCCACTCCCAGAGGCAGAGCTCAAGACACCTCAGCCGCGGAATCTGAGATGCTTTCATATCAGGCAGCAGCGCTGTCAGACAGTACCGTATGATTCCCCTGCCTCTGCTTTCCATTGTCTCCTTCCCTTTTCATCTTTAATCGCTCGTGAGTGCGTGTCACCTTATTTGCATCCAAGTTGCTTCGGAATCGGCTTATTGCTCCCCTTTGGAGCCGAAAAAAGTAAAACAAAGTAATGTTCAGTAATACTCCCAGCCTTTGTTCATTTTGATGAAGAATTAGGAATAATTACGGGGAAAAAAGGCAGATGGAAAATAATGTAACTTTCAGACACGAATGCATGTTAAAAAGTATCTAAAGAACCTGTTGTATTTCTGACTTGTTCCTCCTTCCAAGACAATGATGAAGAGGTTTAGTCTTTTTTAGACATCACTGTTTGCAGTGCAGAAAGGCTGATGCTTTTGTTTCTGAAATGATAGTGATGTTTAGAAGTGCCTGTGCTTGGCAGGTTCATTTCCTGCCCTGTTATTTTCATCATGGCGCATCTTGGTGTTGTGCAGTTGAATTTCTATAATCGTGTTGGAAAAATCTGCTGTTAACGTCATGCAAGCCTTTGTTTCTCTTTGTTGCAGAAGTATGTTTTATTGACTGCAATGTCCCCTTACAACTGCGGATCACAACGATATACAATGCACTCCTTTACATTCAGTAAATGTCAAGATGTTTTAAATAACGTCGGCTCTGTCCTCAAACATAATGAGAGTTTTTTTCTTTCTCACTTTTCAATTGATAACCACTTGAGTAAAGTGCCTGCAATGCACACATGTGACATTTTCCCGCCAATGACATTTTTCTGGCATTCAAGAGCCACTCAACTTTTTCCGCAGTTCGTCGCTGGACACCAAGCGAGAGAGAGCAAGAGAGGGTAAAGACACGGTTGAGCAATAGGCCTACCTTGTGTCTTTCCCAGGAAAATGCAACCATAAATAAGTAAAGACTGGAAATCCAGAGATGAGCTGCAAAATTGGAGGCCTTGGCTCACCTAAAAATATCAGTGATAATCTATTATTCATGGCCGGTATTCATTCCCCACCCACTGGCAGATATGAGCGGTTATGACAGGGGGCTCTGGACTTCAGACAAGGGCTCAGCATCTTACTGATACAGAGGCCATGGTCACCCGATCATGCCTTCATTGATCCCACAGCCACTTCCTCATGCTAGTAGACCTGTTAGACTGCTATTTTGTATGTCTCGCCACATAAAAAGCAGCTAAAGGTGCCACTGGACGAAGCAGCCACACTACATAAAGTCCTGGGCTCTCCACCGTGACACAGAATACATGAGAGAGCCCTGCTGTGGCTGTGGGTACTGACTAGAATAGTAAACAGGCTCTTTTGTCCGCGGTACAATTTAGCCAGAGACTGATAGCTTACAGCAGCGAGTCATAACGCCCTTCCCATCATTTATAGGCTGCTGCTTGATTATTTTATTAGTGTCTCTCTTTTAGTTGCATTAGGCCATTAGTGTGCAAAAATCCCCTTGTCAAGTTGTTTGTTTGCTTTGTGTGCAATGTGCCCGCCATCCCTTGCCTTTCATTACATAATTGGGGGGCTACAAATGATCCTACCGTAGGTGCTTTCTCATCTCATTCCGCATGCAGAGGATCTTAAAAGGTTTGGTGGACCTGCTTCTGTTTGTCTTTCACTCTAGCCTGTAATCAAGTCATTTAGCGTGGGTAATTACCTTTCTGGTGCCTCTGTGGCGATGGTACCATTTGTTTCCCTTGTTAACTAATACTAATGACTAGTACATCTGGGTAATGTAGTTACTTCAAAATTACAGGGCAGTTGGGTGATTTAATGCAAGCCTAACAAGGATTCATTTCTAGTCTAGCAGCTTGTGTTTTGCATTTCGCAGTACAAAATGTCCTCCTAAATGCACTCTCCTGGACCGCACTGCGTGTGATAAAACCGGAGGTTTGAGAGGGTGTGAAGTCTCCTTTGACTTTGTGACTCCTCCAGGAGTCTCACACAGGGCAGGAATATTCCCGGGGTGGTGGCTTCACGCTTCCTTTACTGCTCCGCATGCCATATTTGATGTCAATATTTAAATCATTTGTCTTGACGGCGAGGAATCAGCTCCCAATGTGTGGTTCGCAGAAGCAGGGAGGAGATAGTTCAACTCTCGCGGCTACATCTTAAGAGAACGTGGACGGCTGCCTGTTCAAACACGCCTTTCTAATATAAACTGTCAGCATGAATGATTAATCGCAGACACCCACGGCCGGCGCTGGGTTAACTTCTGGTAATTCTATGTAAATGCAGCCAGACAGATCTATGGGTGTGGGCATGAGGATTCAGTGCAGCATCTCCGTGCTTGTTTACTGAGCAGTGGTGTAGAGCCAAGGTCTTCTGAAGGGGACCCAGCCTAATTAACATAAATCTGGGTTCCTGGGGACCAGGATCGTGTGGGGTGAATGATCTTGCCTCTGGTAAGGACATGTTGAGGGCAGCCACTAACACGCTAGTGTTAATTGTTTCCAGTGCGTGGCAATGTTTAAGACCCACACGCATTAAAAATAGCCGTGGTCTAATGAAACGGTGGCAGCCAGGCATTTGTTTGGGGACAGATTTGGCTTTGCACAGGAACAATAGCTGACCATGAGCCTTGCTAATGACGAGGGCAGGGCTCTCCTTGGGGAGGCCCGGCTCACGAGGTCTCATCTCCTCAGTTCAGCGCGCTCAGGGGCAGAATCTGGGTGACTTCCCACTATCGATCCACACAAGCTGCGATAGTCAGAGCCGTCGTAATGTATGCAGCTTCCGAGACTTAGCATCAGCCTGGAGATGTGCCGAGATGTTGATAATCGGGTTCTACAATCGGCATTGCTATTATTTTCCCTTCTTTTGACTGTTTTAATGGAAAGTTCTCTCTAGCTTTTTTTTTAATTAGAGCAACAACCACGTGAAGCTTGAGCTACTCTGTCTCATTAGCCTTCCCCAGCAGGAACAGCCCTTAGAGACTCCTTAGAATGTGTGAGATTGTTAGCTCGCATTTCTATTGCAGTTGTTTACTTTGCATGTTTTCTTTCCAAATGGCTCCGGTTTATATTTTTACCATTACCATACCAGAGTGGGTGTGACCCATGTAATATCTTACTGTACATAGACAGGTGCCGTGCTGTATTTTACATGCTCTCCCTTTCTCTCTCTCTCTCCCTCTCTCTTTCTCTCTCTCTCTCTCCCACTCTGATGATTTGTCATTTATTCTTCTTCTTCTTCTCTGCCCGCACAGCCATGCGTGTGTCATCCGTGGACAGGTCGTGACCTCAGACGGAACGCCCCTCGTCGGAGTCAACATCAGCTTCATCAACAACCCCGCTTATGGTTACACAATCACCCGGCAAGATGGAAGGTTAGAGCCTATATACTCTATAATTAATAAACATCTCTGTTTACGCACAAACACACACACACACACACACACAAACGTGTGAATGCAGCAATGCAGACTTACAAACCAGGGCCAAGGAGAGAGAGAGGGTTTCATTTAAATGCAATGTGATTTATTATGTTAAAAGAACAAGCTGATGCTGAAGTCAGGTCAGGAGTGGTTCTAACAGATACTGTAGCTCTTAATCACATCATAGTCTTTGTTTTGCCTCATGCAAAAACATGAGGCAAAGCATATCAGCCTAATATGAATATGAACATAAATTATTTGGATCAACTTTGTGTACTTCTTTCAACTGATTATATTATAGTGTATGGACTTGTGTGCACACTAATACTAACAAACATGTCTCTCTTGAAACACACTATCTTGGTGTATCTAACGATGATCTAACAGCATCAAATCTATGCTACACTGTTAACATCAAAATGTGTGAATTATTAGTCCAACAGATATAACACCAGGGGACGGTAACTATGAACATATATACAGGACACTGAAATTGAGTTTTGGCAGTACAGTTTGCACTTGTCACTGCAAACTGTACTGCCATTGATGTGTTTCCATCAGGCCCAATTTAGCAGTTCTCGGCTCAATTCCCAGTGAAATCAAACAAAGCCCTTCTGGTATAGTCCTAAGTTATGCATCAATAGCAGTGGGGAGGGAGAATTGTACAATATGCCAATTGAAAGCAGCTCACTGCAGCGATGAAACAGTGCAGATGGCTGTTTTTTTATTTATTTATACTTTTCTAGATTTAGAGAAAATTCTTACTTGTTACATTTCTCGTTATTATAGAAATCTTTGGGGGCCCTGAATGCATGGTGCTCATTGTTATTGAATGGTATAGTCTATAGTTTTCTTATTTATGGAAGTTATATTGTGCACTTTTAGCTAAGGTTTATAATGTACCTAATGTAAATGGTGTTATATGTTTGCATATAAGTTTCCATACATTAAACACACCCACACCCACACACACACACACGCACACACCTTTCTAATCTACAGTAGCCCTCTGTCTCTTATTAGTCAGGGCCAGCAAAGCCCTGCAAGGCAGGCTCCTCTATCATGCCTTAGTACGGATTGCTGTTTGCTCTCCAAGCCCCACTTCCCCCAGTCTCCTCCATCAGTCACTGACACACTAAAAGCCTGCATCGCCCACACCGGCTTGATCTTAACATTATCTCCCTCCCCTCCACTCCTTCCATCTTCGTGTCCATCTCATCTCCTTCCCTCACGTCACAAGAATATCTCCCATCCCCACCTCATCATCTCCACCTTCCTCCCTCGTTCAATCTGTTCGCAGTCAGTTTGTACCCACCCCCACTGAAACCTGTCTTCCCTGAAGCTTTTGCTCTCTGCCCGCTATTAGTTGTGAACGCAGTAGAACTGTGTGAACTGAGCGATGCTGTCCTACGCAAACGTCATTTCCTACAGTGCGTTATAGTGTTCACTTTTGTTTGGTGGGCAATGCAGACAATCACTATGTTGTTGTTGTTGTTGTTGTTGTTGTTGTTGTTCTACCAGCCATTTGGACTGATTGCATTACACTGTACAGCGTCAAGCATGAACCGAGCAACGTTTCAGCTCTATATGTCTATACGATGGTTTGTGTGCACCTATAAACCAGTATCTGTCAAAAACACAGCACAGATTTGTCCCATGGATATTCTTAGTGTAATAACGTTACAGTTTGAAATGTTACAGTTTGAAATGAAATACGTATGACTCATTGTGCACTTGGGGGGGGGTCTAGACACATTTTCATCCAATTAAATGTTCTCTAGAATTTGTATCTCCTTCCTGTGTTAAAGCCACACTGCAAAAACAAATACAAATGTGGTTTGATTCCTCGGTGTGGTTGACAGGTGGTAGTGAGGACAATGTTTTGTGTATTTGTATGGGAAATACGTCTGGAGCGCACCACTCCTCGTCTTGATCTTTCTCCTCATTTTTGCATGTCACCGTTTTTCCTTGCCGTCGCTCCTTTTCACTCAAGCCAAGCTCAGTAAGCTAAGGCTTTCTGCCTTCCAGCATACAGTATGTACAAACACTACTCCATCTCCCAGGTCCCCCTGTAAACATGCCCAGTCTCCTGCAACCCCCCTGCAATCACTGTAAACAGGCGCAGTGCAGCGTGAAATCAGAAATGCACCTGTTCAGCCACTTAGAAATGGGAAAGCTGTCTCAAATCATTTTTATGATGTGTTTTTTATTGTACAAGGGCTTCCTTTTTAAATCTTTTTTTTTTTTTACTATCTCGATACCGTTCCATGCTCAAAAGCACTTTCCGGTATCGTTTCGCCCCATTATTCTGGAGTAATTAACGATTAATTAAATATTGATGTCACGGACTTCAGCATAATCAATCTTTTCTGTCCAGCTCGCGTACACTGTGTGTTTTTCAATGTCAATTAGAGGTGAAATGAGTTGGTCATTGAAGTTCAACGTAAGCATGCATGCTAACCACTGGCCGGCCAGACTCTTTGAGCTCGATGCATTCCCTGAGGCCCATGCCAGTGAGGCTGGTGTAGCTAGCTTAATAAGGTTTGTCACATGCCTTAAGGCTGTTGTTGTGATTGATAACAGCGAGTGAATCCCCTCATCGATTGGCCACGCCGCCTGTGGGTTTCTGTCCAGGAGTGTTTCGAGTGCGTGTCGGCTGAGCCCGCTGGGTTCGGTGCAGGCTAGGGATCAACGCTGCTCCTGACGGATCACTGCAGCTGCTGTTAGGGGCTCTCGCTATCACATCATGCAGTGGGCGGTGCTGGCCATCCTAAACACCCTCACACCTTCGCCTCAGCCAATGAGTTGCCAGCGTGTCTGAGTGTGGTCTATTTATCGCAGCCTGTCCCAGGTGGGGCTGCAGACCACCCGCTGCTTTGCCTGTAATTTGCAAGCGGGGGGAGGGGGGGGGCGTCCCATAAGGGAGGAAGGGCTTGTCTCCGGGGGCCCGCGGATGACCAAGCGCTAATTGGCTCCCTAGAAAGGAGCGGGAAAACAAGTCCATCGCAGGTGCAGCCTGCCGCTGTCACCGCACAACAGTTAAAAGTGATGAGATGGCAAGAACGCCAGCTGTCTGCTGGGGTCGCTGCCGTCCGAGCAGAAACAGCCTCTGGTCGCCCCTGCTTTATGCAGCGGTGGAGGGGATTGCACTGCAGGGCTTTTAGAGTGATGTTAGCGTGGACAGCGTTCGCCTGAGGGATCGATAGTGAAGCGGCTGTGCGTCACCAGCTATGTTCATGTGTGAGAGAGGCCAGTGTTGCCTGAGCGCAGAGATGAAGCGCACACGTTGTGGGCCTAAGCATTAGGCGCAGCATCTCCGCCAGCCTCAATTCTTTGCGTAAAATGTCCGCGCGGTTAATTCACCGACGTGCCTCTCGCATTGTGGTCTAATGGATGAACCGCTTCCTCGTTCCATTGTTTCAGCAGGCTAGTGTGTGCCTGGGAGATAATGTGCTGAACAGTGGAACAGCATCATCTCTTAATGACAGCCTTTCATTTAGTGCAACATGAATTCATTTCAATTTGATATTCATTACATCCAGATTGAATAATGGTGTGGATTAATCCTCAAACATCCTCAACACAGTGGATTGCATTGTTAATGGCAACTGGTCGTTTCTTATTTTATGGTATAAAAGCATGCAATTATCTACATTGTACTTGTTACTGATACTGTGACCGTCTTGTGTTCCAGTTTTGATTTGGTGACCAACGGGGGAATAGCTGTTGCCCTGCACTTTGAGCGTGCTCCATTCATCACCCAGGAGCACACTCTGTGGTTGCCATGGGGACGCTTCTTCGTCATGGACACAATCGTCATGCGACACGAGGAAAACGACATCCCCAGCTGTGACCTGAGCAGTTTCACGCGGCCCAGCCCCGCGGTGTCTCCGGCGCCGCTCACCGCCTTCGCCGGCTCCTGCGCTGAGAGGGGCAGCATTGTGCCGGAGATCCAGGTGAGAACCCCCAACCCCCCCCCCCGCTATGCCATATGGGTGCCCTTTTCTCAGGGGATTCAATGCCACAGTTCCCACCTCCTGTAGCCTATTCATCACATGCAAGTGTAATAGTAACTCTGGCTGGAGGCAGAGCTGTGATTTTATCTGGCCGGTGTAATTGGTCTCTGGAACATGGGCCATTTACACTGCGCATGGTACTGTCTCGCTGCAGGAGTGATGGTGATTACATTGCACTCAGAAAACAACCTGGACATTTTTTTTAATTTCTCCAGGGCTGTAATCTCCCAGGTCAGCGCGGGGTGGGAGATACTCACAGGCCGGGTTTTTGCCACACCCATCAATGTTTTTTTGTGTGTATTTATGGTTGCGCCGCCCGCCACTATGTGTGCCACGTGCTGTCTACTTCCACTGGCCACACCTGTGTGTGTGTGTGTGTGTGTGTGTGTGTGTGTGTGTGTGTGTGTGTGCATGTGCGGGGTTCCAGTATGCCTAGCGGACGTTTAGATGCCCTTCTCTAATTACTTTGTCTCCCAGTTTGCTTTGTAAGATTTATGGCAGCATATCAGTGATTTCCGCACGCAGACCGGTCTATTTATAGAGGCCTTGTCTCTTCCTTGGGCCCCCGAGAGGCCAACATGGGGACACCAGCCAATTTACACCTGTGCTTGTTAAAGGAGCTTTCTGATCAGTGAATTAGCCAGGCATGGCTGCGAACACTTCTAAGGACACACATCATAATTGACAAGCCCCCCCCACCCCCTCTACCCCCCCACCCGCCATGAACAGTTTTGCTAATTGCAGCAGGCAGCTGTTTGAATTGCTACATCCTGTATCGTTATGCGGCTTTCATTAGCATGGACTAGTGTGTCAACCTTGCAGGTGTCACAGACTCTCCTGATGCTGATTTCAGGGAGCACACACACACACACAGCGCCAGCCAATCTAGCGCCACTCAGAGGGCTTCGCGCCTGGCCTCGGGCCGCAGCAAGCGTTATTACTCCATACATTACCGCAGCACTGGTCTCCGAGCCTGAGGGCGTTGCACAGACTGCCGTATGGATCGCAGGACACGTCATTGGCTTAATGAAGGTCACGCTGTTATTAAATCAATTATGAAAGAATGGTCACTGCGGTGTGTAATGAAGACATCCTTCATCAGATTCCCAATAACATTGTTGCCTAATTGTCCTTTCATTGATGGTTTTATTCCTCCCCGGGGGTATATTTGGCTGGAGGCGAGCCTCTGAAGTAAACGTGAGCCGAGGATGGCCGTATACCAGGGACTCTTGCAGGGATGCTAGCCGATTTACTTGTGTAAAAGCAGTGGGTGTGCAAGTACAGTGCGGCCTTTAAATGCACTTTGTGAGTGTATTTGTCTTAATTGGTCTTGCCTGATGTACTGGAGGCATGCTATTTTGCCATCATTGACTGACCTGTGTGTTCTGGTGTGCAGACCTTGCAGGAAGAGGTTCCTATCCCAGGGACAGACATGATGTTCAGCTACCTTAGTAGCAGGACGCCTGGCTATAAGTCCATCCTGAGGGTGACCCTCACTCACCCCACCATCCCCTTCAACCTGATGAAGGTGCACCTCATGGTTGCCGTGGAGGGCCGCTTGTTCAGGAAGTGGTTCCCTGCCGCGCCCAACCTCTCCTACGACTTTGTGTGGGACAAGACGGACGTCTACAGCCAGAAGGTTTCCGGCTTGTCCGAAGCATTCGGTAAGTATGGGCGGGGATGTGGCTATGAGTGTCGTCGATCAGCACAGCATGCTGATGGTGAGTGACCCTGTTTGCGTTTCCTCCGCTTGCAGTGTCTGTGGGTTTCGAGTACGAGTCATGTCCAGACCTGATCCTTTGGGAGAAGAGGACGGCCATCTTACAGGGTTATGAAACCACCGCCTCCAAGCTCGGAGGGTGGTCCGTGGACAAGCACCACGCCCTTAACATCCAGAGCGGTGAGTTAACCAGCACGGCCTTGTTATGTTCCTTTCCCACCTTTAGCAGTGCTGGACGTGTGGCCATTTCCCTCAGATTGATGCACCTACCGTTCATATTGTTCATAAGTACTACGATGTCCGCTCACGTACCTCAGTGCGTGTCTCCGGGATGCTCTCTCTCCGCCCGCTAACGTCTTGGCATCGTTTCAGTATGACAGTCGCCTTGGACAGATCTGAAGCTATTATTACTGTCCTTTCCTTAGTTGTGTAAGGGAAGGGAAGCGGGGGTCAATTTTTGTACTGCCAGAAAATGACTTGGTTTGGGGCGAGTGCCTGTCAGCGGAGCAGAACCCAGCCATCGTTGGGTGTCAGGGCGCTCATCAGAGGAAATGAGGCGTACTTACATGGAAAGTGCACAATTCCACGTGTCACCCCGGGCCCGCAACCACTAGGGTGATTTGGCTGTCCTGACGAGGAAAGGAGCTGTTCCTGGGGTCTCCCCTGCCACGTCCCCTCCCCCGCCCACCCCCACAGCAGTGCCCTTTGTCAGTACCGCACCTTCCCCTTGGCCTCTGTAAGAATGATCTGCGTAATTGAATTGCGTTGCTCATGTGACAGCTCTGACAGAGTAGGTGTAGCCCTGCTCGCACAGCCAGGCCAACAGTCGCCTCACGCACATGCAGGCTGTCACGCTGGTCCACAGGACACCATTACATCTGCATAGATATATTCTAGACATAGAATATGCAAATATGGCATTACATTTCAATATGCAGTTCACCCAGACACACACACACGCATAGTATGCAGTACCAGTGCACACACGCATGCTCACACACATACACATACAGTGCCAGTGTACACCAGTGTTGAGGAAGTTACTTTCAAAAAGGAATAAATTACGTATTACTTCAGTAGAAGTAGTGTGATTAAATTATATCATTACTTTCTCTACAAAGTAACATATTATTATATTTCTTTTAGTATTACATTAATAATTGAATACGGGTGACTAATCGCTAAGACCCATTTCTCAAACCTTGGTTACATTTGCTAAACCCTTGACACAGTGAGCACAACAGCAGCATATGAGGGTTAATCCTTGATTATTTTTCATTGCTTTGGCACAAAATGCATTCAATGACTACATCTTTTAAATATCATGGATTCTTTTCTCATTCAGACACAACCACCACCAAACCTTTATGTACATAAAGGCATATTTGCACATGTTTACAGACTATTTTCAAAACTGTTAAATTACGTTCAAAACCTTACATAACACCAAATAGAAAAATATAGCAATTTTCTGATTTACCACAGTGATATCATATAGAAATATAGTCCACATATACAAACCTATAGTAAATAATATTTGTTACAATTTAGACTAAATAGAAGCTGATTCCCATTGTACTAGAACCAAGGTGTTTCATTACCATCTACACTGTACAAAAAGGGACATCTTACGTGTAGGAAGTTGTGTACTGTAATGTAAACATGAGAGAGCTGAGAACTGTAGATCTGTTGATGGATGCAGTATATCTGTTGATGGTATACTGTATATAATTATGCAGTATTGTATTCTGGAATTACGGTACAATATTGTTCTCATTGTCCAAAAAAACATTTGAAATGAAGTCTGATTCATTCCAGTATTATACTGCAGTGATTTCTAAACATTAGAGAGTTGTTTTGTATTGAATTGCAAATAAACTTTACAAATAAAGGCACTGTGTAATGCTACTGTACATGTTGTTAGTGTTGTTTATTTAGTGTTGTTGTGTTTTATGACTGACAGCATGTGCTTTTCTAGGTGACAACATGTTCTGTTGTTGTGTAACAATAAGATGATTTGAGACATTTATGAAGTGTTATGGTTTTAGGGCATTTTGGATGTAAAATGAACTGTGGTGCCAAGATGAAAGTTGGTTGGGACAACAGTGTGAAGAGTTTAGCAAATGTGACCAAGGTATTGAGAAATGGGTCCTAGCTATTGGAAAAAAATGTAATGGCATGTTTGCCTCAAACGGGACTAGAAGATTAGGTAATAATCATCCCAAAAAATGAGAACACTGTGAGACAGCTAAGGATTAGGCCTAAAGCGATCAAGTACAGCCATAGCACTATAGCCTGCAACCTGACGCTGTTGGGTGTGTGTAGCAGGAGGAACTCATAGCCTACAATTGACAGGGACTTCCACATTAGTATGTTACATTGGTGGCACTCAATAATGTCAAAAAATACAATAGCTACAGATTCACAACCTAGAAGCCTTCAACGGAGGTCAGTTCTCTCTATATATCACTCTATATCTCTCTCTCACTCCCTCCCTCCTCCTCCACAGAGGAGAGCGCTCATTCACTCTCTTTCTAAGCCCTCTGTCTGTTCGCAATCTTTCATAACATTAGCAGAGATGTAAAATACAGTTGGATTTTCTGCATTTTCCCTTTAGTCTACATTTAGCCTCTTACAGCTAACATCAAAAAAGACAATATAATAAGTTTGCAACGGCCTGAATTTATATTCTCAATTAAACGACAATTCAAGACTCAGTCTGGTCTCTTCCTCGATTTCTCCCAAGGCTCTTCGCCGCTGCTATGATGCGTCCGGCTAAACATAGCAATCTAGCTTGTTATGAAGTCCCAAGCACAATGTAGATCAAAGGAAAACGTGACCAAACCGTAGTAATTTACATCATGGCATCATGTATTATTTGCAAGGCTTTTGTCGATCACTGAATTCACAGACTGTTACCAGTAAAACACGTTACTTAAAGAAATAACTGTAATAATATTACTGAATATCAAAGACTAACATGTTACACTACTCCGTTACTCACTTTAGTAGTAACTGGTGTACAAACACACACATAAACACACACACACACACACACACACACACACTACAGCTCTACGATTCTGGCTAAAATGGGAATCCCATTTTTCTTGCTTACAATTGAGATCACGATTTCCCCCCCATTCTGTATGCTCAGAATCAAATCATAACTCATGGCAAGCCCAAGCCCCAGAGTGGCACACGGCAACAACATACTAAACTTAGACAAACTAGTTGCTATGTGCCATTTTATTGTATATCTGATTGTAGGCCTATATCATGGACACCTCTGAATTTAAGGATTGTGGGAGTGCATTGGGGACATTTGTGCTGCTATATTGGAGGGCAGTGCTGATAGACCTATGTAAATGTGTGTGGTTTATAGTGTTTTGCACTAGTAGTAGTCTAGATGTACCCTGTTTATTTAAATTAAACTAACGAATAAATAGAGTTTCAAGCTTGACATCTCCCTCATCTAAATCAATAAATAACCTACCCGGAGTAAATAATGCCATGAGGAGCTAAGTCGAACTTAGAAATCAGAACATAAATCAGAAATCATACTAGAAATCATAGCAGAAGCGCAACAAAATATTCCGTGCCTATTATTCGTCTCATTTTGAGAGGCAGGATGGAATTGGCACCCGAACATCTGATATACTGTACCAAAACAACTGATCAAGCTGCAAAAAGACGGTAATCCTAAAACATCGTTAACAGCAACAAAATATTAGTGGCATTCAAATGAGATTATGTTGTTTTTTATAGTCATTTGCCGGTGACTCGATCGCACTGTATTATTTTCTTCCTGCTGCTCTGCATTACGTGGTGTTACGCTACAAAAGTAGGAGCGCTTGTTTTGATGCAGCTGATGGCCCTAATGAAAATATGGCGGAATCGTTCTTATGTAGAAATGAGATTGCGATATTATTACGATTAATCGTGCAGCCCTAACACACATACACACACACACACACACTCCAGACAGGCCCAGGTGTCACTAAGCCTCCCTGTGCCCCTAACAGGCATCCTGCACATGGGCAACGGGGAGAACGTCTTCATCTCCCAGCAGCCCCCTGTGATTGGCAGCGTGATGGGGAACGGCCGGCGCCGCAGCATCTCCTGCCCCAGCTGCAACGGCCTGGCAGACGGCAACAAGCTGCTAGCCCCCGTGGCTCTGGCATGTGGCTCTGACGGCAGCCTCTACGTGGGGGACTTTAACTACGTCAGGAGGATCTTCACCACGGGGAATGTCACCAGCGTGCTGGAGCTCAGGTAAATCATACCACTGTCTCAGGTAAATCATAACATTGTCTCAGGTAAATCATACCCTTGTCTCAGGTAAATCATAACATTGTCTCAGGTAAATCATAACATTTTCTCAGGTAAATCATACCATTGTGTCTGGTAATTAATACCATTGTCTAAGGTTAATCATACCCTTGTCTCAGGTAAATCATAACATTGTCTCAGGTAAATCATAACATTTTCTCAGGTAAATCATACCCTTGTCTCAGGTAAATCATACCCTTGTCTCAGGTATATAATACCATTGTCTCAGGTAAATCATACCCTTATCTCAGGTAATTCATACCATTGTCTCAGGTAAATCATACCCTTATCTCAGGTAATTCATACCCATGTCTCAGGTATATCATACCCTTATCTCAGGTAATTCATACCCATGTCTCAGGTATATCATACCACCACTAGAGTACTGGAGCTCAGGTAAATAATACTACCATGCTGGAGCTCAGGTACTGTAACCACCCCCACCACCATACTAGCGCCCCCCTCCCCCATTCCTCCACCACCGCTACTCAAGCCAGGGGCTTTGGCTGGACCCGCCCCGCAGCTCGTAAAGCACTCAGGCCCATTGAGATAGACAGCAGGGGCCCCCGCAGGCCAAGGATTGATGGCCCGGCTTCTCTCACCCATCTGCATCAGTTGGAGCCCAGCCTTGATAGGGGCTGGAGAGAGAGTGTGTGATGGAGTGTGAAGTATTAACGGCAGCTCAGCTAACCTCGCTGCCGAAGATTCATTCCTTTGTTAGTGTCAGCGCAAGTCCCGGGGCCAGATAGCGAATGTGATCTTTTGTCATGGTTCTCCTTTAATTACTTACTAACCACTAACATTTTCCTCTCTTTTATCTTCCCCTCTTGTTTTTTTCATGCTGCTTCTGGCTGTTTCTGACAGAAATAAAGACTTCAGGCATAGGTAAGGTCCGTAATATGTGCTGGAAGAAATATAGGGAAAAAATCACTGTCTACCCTCGATGTGACCCTACTCCAATACAACCAATTCTGCATTTGCCAACATCTGGAAGATTCTACCCTAATATAATGGCTGTCTGCTTAATCTTTGTCTTCGTGAAGCGTATGTTTTATTGGCTCATTAACTACATCTCCTGAGCTTGCCAGATCTCTGGATGCATGGCGGCATTCACTGTGCTGTGTTTGCACAAGGATTTGGGCATGAACTATTATTGTAAATGCCACATGAGAAGGAGTGCCGTTGATAGCTGAGTTAGTATAAGTTGACACACACAGTTCACTGCAAGGAACGGCAGATTCCAGTCTATCAAAAAACAACACGTTTTTATCACCCAATGACCGCACCAATCGACCAATCAAAGACACCGCGTGTCTGCTTGTGTGAAAGGCAATTATATCAGCAGCGTTTAACACTAGAAAGGCCACGGAGAACTGGTCGACTTCTCGTTGGGTTCTTCACCACCATACATGCTATGTATTTAGCTTTGTGTATGTAACGGCCATGCCAAAACACTGACGATGGGTGGTTTGGTGTGCTGCTATCTGAAAAGAGATCTCAGGGTTTCTAGCGGTAACGCGTAGCGCAGATGTTATCGCTGGTGAAAGACACGATGTGACCTCCTTTTCAATGACAGCTGGTGGCCAAGAAATTCTCATTTACACTGCCTATAGATGGAGGGTCTCACACAGGAAGCTATTGATTGATTTCCTATCAGAGGGTCACAACTTCAGATGGGATTGATGCAGGAGTCCTGGGCATGAAAAGCAAAGTGATGTCGATCTCCAGCCTCCATTTCAAGAGTCACTGCATCATGAAAATGCTATTTTGATATTTTCTCGCCCTCCCCCAACCACCACTCCCTCTCACTCTCTCTCTCTTTCTCTCTCTCTACACTTTTATCGAGCCTCGCTCTTTATCACTTGCCCATCCTTGTGCAAACACACGCCAGCGTCCAGGGGTAGACACGCACGCATCCGTGTTTGCACGCACGCCCACACACACTAGTGCAATGCTGAAAAATGGTTTCTTTTCGCTCTCAGCACTCCACACACATTTGCATATTAAAGAGAAGATTTGTCCCAAGAAAGCACAGCATGTGTCTGTATATATATAAAGGTGTGGCTGCGTCCTGTGTGCATGTGTGTGTGTGTGTGTGTCTGCACGGCAGAGATAGGATGTGGAGGTGGATGATCTCCGTGCAATGTTCATTGACCCCCCACCACGTATGTCCCCGTCCACTCAACCACACGCCCTCCATTGCCGGGCCAGCATGCCGCAAAATCCAATTATCTTCCACAAACTAGATGTTGTCGCTGAATATAGATGGAGTCTACGGCCGTAGCTCAAGGTCAGGGAATAGCGCCGCATAGTTTCACTGTTGGGAGGGCTTTCACCTTCAATCCACTATTGAGGCTTGTGGAGGGGATGGGGGTCTAATGGCTGGGCTCTACTGTAGACGTGAATATCACTCAACCTGGTCAATGCGCTAGTTGTGACACGATTGCCTCAGGTTTGATGCACTGTTCGACCACCTCTGGTTCACCGAAGGTCAGTTGTCGTTCAGAATGACTCGCCACGTTGTCACGGACCGGTCTGTTGAAACGTTTTGGTATAAGAACCCCCAAGGTTATAGTTTTAGACATTGCCTGGGTCCACTCTGAATAATGACTGGTTGACAGGTTGTGCTGTAATGATCATCAGGGCTGGCAGAACCGTGCTGTATTGTTCCCCCGCGAATGTTATTTTTAATGTTGCTAAGGTGACCATGAAATGCCAAGTGAAATGCACGCACACATCGTCCATGCAGTGCATGTATAGCCATGCAGTAGACTACAAGTCCATACTGTTTAAACGGGTGCATTGTTCTAGCATAGGGAGTTATTGAACCACAAGGAGCTCTGTTCAGGCAGATTCCCGCACACTGTCTTTTGAGTGACACTGCAAATTCATTATTTGCAATGTCAAAGGTGAAGTCTCTCTTTCTCCTGTCCCTTATTACAACCCCAAAACATCCTGAATGCATCACTCCCCCTGCTAACATTGAGGAAAGCTCATCTCTGGAGCTGTAAGAGCTCTCAAATGGTTTTTATTTTGATATAAACAGTTGCAACAATACAACGCTTTCTATGCCGTATTCTATTCCGGGCCCGGCTAAATCCAAGCTAATCTTGTAACGTCAGGCTTATCATTTTCATTGTGTCCATCGTGTCCATCTACAGCGGTTTTAGCTCTGTAATGGTCCCACTCACTTAACAGTAATTGCTGAAGCTCGGAGGGCTTGTGTTATAGTATAAAAACATGTTGTTCTGTCTCGTAAGTGCTGTCCCTACAAGTTGCAGTGGTCACCATGGGGCTAGCTTGCTAACAGCCATGTAATGCCGTACACACTGTAACTACGATCGCAGTCACCCAACCATCCACCCTTGAGAGCAAACACAAGCGAGGGGGGGGGTCCCTTAGTTGGCCCTGGCACTTTGAAGCAAGATCAGTCCAAATACAGTATGTAGCCCATACCTTAATTAGGCCTTGCGGCGTTTAGTTATACATTATACAGTGTCAAAGGATTTTAAGCATCACAGTATGTTGGAGCATGTACAATTTGTTTTTAAAAGGATGCAAGCTGCTACTATTAAACACTCTAATGCTACACACATCTGTTATTTTCCGTGGCACATAGATCAATTCTCTTCAGGGTTTTCCATTTGTTGGCTGGTTAGATAGATGGAGGAGTGTTTCTGCTACATTGTGAATACTTTGTTTGTCTGTGCTCTGATGCTAGAGTGGGCCAAATCCCTGTGTGAATATGAAGGATTGCAGTGCCGCTTTGGTCGTGGGATAAGATATTGTCTGAAACATATATTTTACCTTTTTCTCTCACAGCGTTGTTCAGTTTTGGTGGTGTCTAAACACACAGGTCTTTTTAGATAAAAAAACAAGGTTTACTGAACCCAGGGGTTAGTGGTCAGAAATAGTATCTGTCTGTGCTATCTGTTTCTCACTTTCATTTTTTGCAAGAAATAAAAAACAAAAACAATAAAATGTCACATTATTTTAACAGCAGGGATTTGGAAGTAAGCCCTTGCTTTCATGAAACCATTCTGACTCCCGCCATTATGTCACCTTTAATCCCAATCCATTTTGTGTTTCCCATGTCCAATTGTGCCCAATTGACACCGCAATTGCATCGCAATCCATTTACATTTTATTCGACTACGTTCTATTATTGAAGCGCTGCCCTTGCAGAGGTATCCACTTCAGCGCCTGTCCCTCTTTGTCGTCGCCACAGCAACAGCCCAGCCCATAAATACTACCTGGCCACCAGTCCAGTGACCGGCGCTGTCTACCTGTCGGACACCAGCAGCAGGAAGGTGTTCAAGGTCAAATCCCTGAGTACCGTGAAGGACGTGGCCAAGAATCTAGAGCTGGTGGCGGGCACAGGCGACCAGTGTCTGCCCTATGATGACACGCGCTGCGGAGATGGCGGCAAGGCGGTGGAGGCCACACTGACCAACCCCAGAGGTACTGCATCAATATTCACATTAGCCTTCTCACTTATTTATGGGGGCTGCATTGAGATGACTCATTAAGTAAAGGGAGAATGCAACGAATAATTTGCAGTCTGAAGGAAATGTGTATTGTCGTAATACTTGGGTGGCTTTTTATATATTGGCATTACTTTTGATGTTACTGTAAATAACGACTGAATAGTTTGTTGATCTTTCCTTCACCAGCGAGAAGACAAGTATTTAAATATACAATTAAATTACTGTTTGTCCCTGTTTCACTTTAGGGGTGTACTCTACAGTGTAATGCCATAACAACAAACAGCAACATGCCTTTGTTATTGAGTACACAGAGTGTGACATTTCGTTAACTTGCAGAAGCAAAGAGAAGTCCTCTGCAGGCAGGTTTTCCTTTAGATCCCAGCCAGTGATTTTGACAGACTAGCTAGATGGATGGCAGATGAGAGAAGTCACAGAGGCTAGATCAATACACTTCAGTTTTCACACAGCAGATTCTATTTTCTCCACTCCACCACCATCTATCTCATGAGCTTTGGTCATTTTCAAGGCGGAGTACAGTCAATTTCATCCCCTTAAAGGCGTTTCCACAGCACCATTTCCCCCCCTAGTTGCTTCCTTTATGGGTGATTCATGAGGCATTAATCATTAGAGCAGATGGCAGGTTTTTGTCTTCCAATGGGATAGCATTATGATTCACATGTCCATATATTAAATAGTCCCATCGAAGGCCTCTAGATACAGTATAGCACCAGAGTTTTCCACTGAATAGATGTTAGAGAATCCATTTATGTCCATTTCATGGGATGCAGAGGACAATAAAACAGTAGAGGCTTTGTGCACTCAAATCAGTATTTGATTTCGACCGGTTTGATGCCTCTGCTGTTGTCGTCCACTATTGATTGAACAGAAGTAATTTCATGCGTTTGTTTCATTACCGTGATTAGCCCGTAACTGCCACGTCTTCTCCTCACATTACTTGTGAGATAAACAAAGCACACAGCAGATCAACTTACTGACCCTGTACCCGCAGGCATTACGGTGGATAAATATGGAGTGCTGTTCTTCGTGGACGGCACCATGATACGCAGGGTGGACCAGAATGGTATCATATCCACTCTCCTGGGCTTCAATGACTTGACCTCCGCCCGACCACTCAGCTGTGACGCTGTGATGGACATCGCCCAGGTATGAAGATCTCTGTGGCTCCTGCAGTCTTCCTGGTTTGACTGTTGTCTCTGTCACGCTCATATATTCCCAGCAGGGTCTCTGGTGGCGAGCACACTTTTGTTTGCAAGATCTTAGCAGTTTGTTTGCACAGTCTTAGTTTCCATTCACGTCAACATGCATAATATGGGAATACTGCTGTTCAGGGTGCTGCCAGTAGATTTTCACAGAGCCTGCAGGCGTTGACCACATGGATTGGATGCGCCACATGCCGACTGTCAGCCCGTGTGTTTACATAAGCCCAAGTGAGAAAAGCAATTAAGCATGGCTATGGTTTGACTATGGTTAGTCAGAATGTATCTGTGTGCACCCAATTATTCCAGAGCACGGTAAATTCTTGCATGCAGCCCAGAGCAGGTGATTAATAAGTGAACATCACGTCACACAGCTCTGGGTGTGGATCCAGATCTGTTGAGATATACAGTACAAGTGGGCAAATTGAACCCATAGACGTTGATGCGGGCTTTGGCGGCCCGTGTGTCGCCGGCGGTTACTTTTAGCCTAGATGCGGTGGACCATTGGCCTATAGCTGCAGGTAGACAGGACAGGTGACCTCTGACCTCACTAACAAACCCCCACTCTCACATGCATGCTCCAGAGCAGCTCGCCAGACAGAAAACACCCCCCAGGCAAGGACACTGTGTGGAGGTCACACCACCCTCTGGCTCAGTGGCTCATACCCATGGACCCGCATTTCATCTGCAATGCCACGTTTATACGGCTATTTGGACCACAGTTAACTCTTTTACAGCCATGTTTAATGTGTAATAATGACACCAAGTAGCAATTATTATTATTAATATTATTATTATTATTATTATTATTATTATTATTATTATTATTGTTGTTGTTGTTGTTGTTGTTATTATTATTATTTTCTGTTTTCTGCAGTTGGGGTGTTTAAAGAAAGCACTTGAGGCTTAAAGATGATCTTTAGCTGGCATCAAAAGCCAGGGTGTGTGAGTGTTGAGCGTATACAGTGGTTTGTTCTTGGCCCTGTTTATGTTATCCAGCATGACTAGCAAACAGGTCCTGAGGGGGTCTCAGATGCCAGCGGAGAGAGCCTTCTGTGTTTGAAATGATGTATTCATGGGATGGAGAGCAGCCTCCAGCTGCCCGTTCTCATACCCGGGGGACCACCACCCCCCCCATGCCCCTCCGCCTGCTCCCTCTGCACCCCCAAACCCCTCTTGCAGGCCCCTATGGACGCCCAACAGCCCCTGCAACGCTGCAGTGGCGGGACGCGCTGCCGGCTCACTGCAGCCTCACAACGATGACAAATCGCACAAGCACTGCCAGAGACACACAGATAGTAAAAAGCATCCATTAAATATTAATCCAGGGCACGCAGCTTCCCACTTCAAACGCACCCTGAACCCTTACTTAGGAGCAGAAACAGGCTTACAGCTGGGCCCATAATTTCTTCCCTATCTGGTACCTGTGGTCAGTTCTAACCTTCATTCTGTGCGTTGTGTGAAGGACGCATATCGCTCCATGCGCTGATGACCGGTGTCTTCTGTATTTGAATCTTTTTTTTCTTTTGTTGTTTTCTTTTTCTTGTTGTTGCCAGACGTTTAACTTCAATTAAACGCAACACTGAATGTGTAAATATGCAGGCATGCAGGTCATTTCCAAGGCTGTTCCGTGTTCTGTTTTAAGACAACCCCCCGCTGAGTTCAAACTTCCATAAGAAAAGCATGTTCTGGAACAAGATCACACATTTTCACTTTGAGGGCGTTAGTCGCTTCAGAAGGCTTCATGAAGGCTCCAGCAACAATGACATTCTGTACAAGTGTTCCAGGATTTCACTTTTTAGACAGACATCACGTGATGGAGTAAACGACCATCTTATTGCACGGAGACGTTCCAATTATCACACCCAGTGAAATGACTGCTGAAAATAGTCGTAGGGTAGGCTAAGGCTCACTCTCATACCTACATAATGTGCCCGTTCAAAGAAGTTTTGCCCATGGTGTCTGCACCGTGCACAAGTGACGGCTTTCCCACTGTACAAAGGGGAGGGTACGGTCGGGTTTCAGCATGTGGGACGACAGCTTGGGAAATATCCCCTCCTCAGTCGGCAGCATGAAAACCTCCTTACATGAAGCTCCCCTGAGCCACTCCATACACTGCCTCATTAAATATTTAATCACCAGTGTTGACAAGAAATAGGTTTTAAGAAATTGAACATCTCTCCTTCGTTCCTCAAGCGAATGCGTTTTCGGCTCGCTCGGCGATGACATGCACTGTATGCGCTGCCAATATCCTGCTTGTTGTGTGCGGCCAAAGATGTGTCATATTATATAAGCCACCTCCGTCGCGTGGGGAATGACGGCAGCTTTAGGAGATGTGAAGTCACGTGTGAGGCTCAACGCCACGGCTCTGTCAAAAGTAGACAAACAAGATGGCCTGTTCAGACTTGTGAAGAAACAGGGGCTTGACACGTACAGTACACCGATCATCTCACCAGATCAATGTTGGGCCACATGTTGTGTACATGTATGGCCCCCTCGCCTGCCGAATACAATGAGTAATGCGGATACAGGGGGATGGGTGTACTGTAGCCCAGTAGGACCATAATGCAAGACCGTGTAAATGGCTTAACATGAAGATGAGGCCAAAATATTGAAACCTGCAAAGTACAGCATTACAATTATTATTAATGATCAATAATTTAAGTAATTTAAAGAGCCATTTCCAGGCCCATAGGACCATAAAAACTAGATATTGTGAAATGAAAAATAATTACTTACATGACAAATTTAACGTCTTATTAGAGTGAAAATGATTCCAGAGAAGAGGGCTTAACATGGTTTAATGAGATAATATTACATTCAAGTCTATTCAAAAGATATTATCATGACTTTGGAGCTATATTAGTTAATCAAGTGTAGGGAAATAAGGAAATATTATCATCAAGCTCAAATGTAGCTTTCATTCATTCACGTATATACTGTACAGTACTTTGACCACCTTCCTGAATATCTTTCTGAATATCAGAAGTTTTTTTTTAATAATTCATCATTTTTATATTGTCTGTAAATGACAGATAAATTAATTTGATTATATTTTTCTGTGAATATTACATCACATTAACCCCTAAATGTCATACAATTTAACATAATGCCTTAGTTCTATTTATTTGTTTAGTGTCATTGTTATCATAACGCATTTGTGACCAATTGTAAATTATAAATTAACCTCACGTCACGTGACGTTACTTTACTTTCATACACTTTCCTCATAGGATGTCACCTAGAGTATACTGAATACTTATTGGTGTTTTCTGGAGCTTGCTGTGTGTGTGGCATCTAGCCTCGTGAGGCCTGTCAAATACAGAGTTGCAAATGGAATTTTAATTGCACTGTATTGTATACTGTCATATTTGTATGTTGAGGAGTTATTTCCCAATAATTCCAATAACGTTACAGTATTATAATAATTATAATTATAATTGTCATAATAATTATGTATTTTAAAGTTTGCTCACTTTGCTCAGTTGGTTTTGTTATGCTCTTTCACATACTGTATTTAGTCTGATGCGACTACTTTATAATTGAAATAATTCAATTTTTGAAATTACAATTTCAAAGATTTTATTTTTATATTTAAAAAAGTATTCCAAAATGTATTCCAAAAATGTATTCTGAAAAGCGTGGCACACATTTACTGTGATGTTATCATCTAATCTAAGACCCAAGGGTTCCTGGTCAATTACTGTGATAGGGGGTTGTGAACTTTGCATTACTGCATCATTATGAAAGATTACTGGACCATGATAATTGCTAGGTAATTTCATCCCCTTTCCTATCTCCAAGTTGCAAGATGAGCTATCCAAATCAATGCAATGGCCATTCTTTTGTAATAGGTCATTCAGAATGTGAACCTGCCTTTGTAATTTCCAGAAAATGAAGACCAGGTTTTAATCAGTCCCTCTTGTTGATGCTGCAGGAGTGCTATTGAAGCAAGCCGGTTCATATTATGTACCGAAGTGATTCTGCTGGGGTCCTAAGAGTGGGGAGACCAGAAAATTGGATTCATCCAATCATTTCAATTTGTCAAAGGCAGATGCATTATTTGCCGAACAATAAGTCATAATTCAGGGGGCCAGATATAGACAGGGTTTTCATTTGATAAGAGGGTTCCTTCCAGTGTATTTTCAAGGACTCTAGCTCCCACAGTTCTTTTCCACTAGAAAGCGAATAACCCATAACAGAGAACAAGCATCTTCTTGGTAGGGGTGGAGGGAACAACAGAATGGTCTTAACGGTGTCCATGATTATCATGATCAACAGCGCTGTGCTTCTCCTCTCTGTTAATCTGATCATTTGACTGATCTCTCCCGTGTGTCCTTGCTTGCTACCATTGTTTGCAATCTTCAATCTGAAAAATCTTGTTTTTGTGTTTGTCCTTTAAACAGTAGGCGCTGCCCCCCCTCTCTCTCTCTCTTCCCCTTCTTCCCCCACTTCCCTCCCTTATCAGATAATCTTTCTCAAAAAGAGGGTTTGAAGCTTCCAGGCTACAGTATGAGCTAGCCCAACCCTTCCACAGTAGCCTAGTATTAGTGGTTCTCAACGATTTTGCCTTGAGGGAGAGTTTTCCTGGCGCTACAGTGAAACACGCCTGGATCAATATGACACAGCCACAGCTAATGTTCATGCTGCGTATTCCCTCTCAGGTGCGTCTGGAGTGGCCCACGGACCTGGCGGTGAGTCCCATGGATAACTCCCTGTACGTGCTGGACAACAACGTGGTCCTGCAGATTTCTGAGAACCACCAGGTGCGCATCGCGGCGGGCCGGCCCATGCACTGCCAGGTGCCGGGCATCGACCACTTCCTGCTGAGCAAGGTGGCGGTCCACGCCACGCTGGAGTCGGCCAACGCACTGGCCGCCTCCCACAACGGAGTCCTGTACATCGCCGAGTCGGACGAGAAGAAAATCAACCGGGTGCGACGTGTGTCCACCAACGGGGAGATCTCGCTGGTTGCCGGGGCGCCCAGCGGCTGCGACTGCAAGAACGACGCCAACTGCGACTGCTACTCGGGCGACGAGGGCTACGCCAAGGACGCCAAGCTGAACGCCCCCTCCTCCCTCGCCGTGTCCCCGGACGGAGAGCTGTTCATCGCCGACCTGGGCAACATCCGTGTGCGCTACGTGCGCCAAAACAAGCCCTACCTCAACCCCCTCAGCATGTACGAGGTGTCGTCGCCAAGCAACGACGAGCTCTACCTGTTCGACTCCAACGGCAGCCACATTTACACGCAGAGCCTGACCACGGGAGATCACCTGTACAACTTGACCTACACGGGCGAAGGAAACCTGAGCGGCATCACCGATAAGAACAAGAATACGGTGACTATTAGGCGGGACACTACAGGAATGCCCCTTTGGCTGATGGTGCCCGATGGGCAGACGTTCTGGTTCACCATTGGCACCAACAGCGCCCTCAAAACCATCGCCGGCCAGGGCCAAGAGCTAGCTGTGATGACATACCATGGAAGCACGGGGCTGCTAGCCACCAAGAGCAATGAAAATGGATGGACGACGTTCTATGAGTGAGTATTGTTTTGTTTCATGCCATTACAACTCATTTCTCCACCTGCAGTCTTAACATAGATTAGGCTAGTGGTTTTACTTCCATAGTACTCCATAGGCTAATGTTAGCTGCTGCATTTGTGTACACAACACATGAGCCACCTATTGAATGTGTTCATATGCATATGAGATCTGTGGAAGAATGGGTATAATCCTGTTTCTGTTATTTTACAAAATAGGATTACCGGATGATATATTCTTCATCTGAAACTTTGTTCACAGTGACTGCACACAACTGCTTGTTTGTAGTTATTTGGTACCGGTACAGTACATTACCAACATATCTGTTGGCAGGCATATTTTGCCCATAGGACTACAGAGAGGCAATATAAACATAATAGAATTGCCAAGAAGATAAATTGATTGAGGCAAACCACACAGTGTGAGGGACGAATTGAAACAATCCTCGCGCTCTGCAGGAAAACAGCCACGCATTTCTGTGATTCGGCAGAGCAATCTGTCCCATAGATAATGTACAGTATCCAGGGATCTGGTGCTAACTGGATGTCTCTCCAAAGACTGTGATTAAACAGATTCATGGCTGGCCAGACATCTGTTCCACCTAGCTGGAGGAGTACAACACTCTCACACACACTGTAATCAGATGCTCTGTTAAATCCGGGCAGGCGTTTATCACCTATGTTTGATTTGCTTATCATCTGAGACAGGTGATGGTTACAAAAAGAGAGTTAAAATCAAACCGCCATGCGTAGGGATTTCTAAGGGTGATTTGCCTGCAGCTTCAGAAGCCCAACGGGGGGTCAGAATTGTCTTGAATTACCTCCTTTTGAATTTATCTGAACTGGCTGCCGTTATTATCGTGTTGAAACACCCTTAGGCACAAGGGAACATACCGACATGTTTCATAATAAAATAATATGAACAAAAGATTTTTAAGATGTCCTTTATGTAAAAACAGAAAAACATTTATATTTTGCGTTTTAAGTACACATTTATTGAATTGTAAGTGGTACATTTCATTGAATTATTTGGCTGCCTGCAACAGATTTTTTATTTAATGCTTTTATAGATTATTTTCTTTCGTCTTGCTTTCTTCTTTGTCCCAAGACAGCAAAAAAGTAAATAATATTTCTGTCACAGCATAAAGTTACACAATGCAGCTATTTATGTTCATCATTGCTTCTTAAACTGGATTTATTTTATTCATTAAAATAAAAAATAATTTAAAAACAATGCACACAAATTTTAAAAAGTTTAACAAATAAACATAATAAATGACTTAATTTCCTGTATTATTTTAATGCAAACAGATTAGCACTGCAAGCAGGCTAGATTATTCATGTTTCATTCCAACCCAATACAACTGTTTTCCTTGCTTAATTAGCTTTGAAGGTCAGGCCTCCGCTATGGTCAAAGCGTAATTTCCCTCCACTAGAAAGGCAACAGCATTTATCTCACCAAACAGTGTGCCGTAGCACTACTACTTAAGTAATATTAAGTATTTTATCTTATACAATTATGTAATTTAGTGAAATACAGGAATACAGCATAATGTGGGGAGAACAAAGGCATCTGCTGTGCGGTCTTGCTGTTGTAACCCCTGGCAACCCCATCCTGTCTGACATTTGCTGTATGCACAGATGCTCTGCTAACCTCCTAATGTTTGTGTTGTAATGATAAGAGCTTGTGCTTAAGGGTTACCATAAATCTATTAATTAATGTAATATTCTGAAGGCTGCTTAATTGTTCTCTTAGCCTCCAATTAAGGGCAGTAATGGTCCTATTTTTTTTACAACGCTGCTATTGCCATTGGGTTCAAAAAGCTGCTCTGCAAAATGTAAATTAAGGTGTTAGAATCTCACAGCTGAAATGGTTACCGAGGCATTTTCTTAACCGTCTCCTCTATGTTGCTCTTTCCACGATCATCAGTCAAGCAACTTCTGAAACCCTCGGGTGTTGGGGTGGGTGGGATAACAAGGAATGTGCATCATTTCAATGCGGCTCGGGGGCTGAGAGGCTGGAGGGGGGGGAGGGTAGGCTCTGCTGCAAAGTGGCCATCATATTGTTGCGGGCCCAGAGAGGCAGGTCAGGAAGCTAGCATGTGAAATGTTGCCAACGCCATCGAAACGGACTAGTGGCCATCCGGCCTGGGTGGGTGTGTTGTCTCACATCTTCTCCTTGCCCCTGCGCGCCCTCGTGTCCGGGTAAAAGGCAGCTGATCCCAAGCAGCGTGGAGCCATTAGAGCTCTGGGGGCCTGATTGAGACGAAGAGCGTTTGGGTCAGTGATCAAGCTGGGGCCGCGTGCCATTGCTCTGGGAATGAGAATTGTGTCCGCCACACGGACTCCTTTGTTCAGGCAGGTGCATTTCCTTCCTGTTACAGTGTCCTTAATGTAGATGCAGCGTGCAGTAAAGGGTCACAAAGTGCTTTTTTCTTTTGCTGTAGCAGAAAAGGTGTGCGCCTGTGACTGGAATCTGTAATGAACGACGGGAGATTATCTTCACTGATATGTTGTGATAGAGATGTTTAAAATAAAATCCAACGTTTGATATAAATTACTTGCTATTTAGTATTTCCCGTCGCAGAGGCTTTTCGATAAAAAAACATCTCTATATCTGAGTCCCCAGCACGGTTCGGATCAGATAACATTTATCTCTGCGAGACGATTCCTTTCCCACTCTTCTTTTCCATATTGGTTACTTGAGATGGCAGCGCTGAGGAAATATCCGTAAACCAGCACCCGCCATCTCATTTATTAGGGGCTTTATTATGGCAGGCAGCAACATCGAGGGCTTTCTGATCTGTATTCGTGGCACAGATAAAAGTCCTCAATCCAGGTAATGTACCGTTACCACTCACTCCCATTCTAGAACACTGACAAGATGAAAGATTTCAAATTGTGCCATACCCCCTGTGCTTTCACTGCCGAATAAGACAACGTGGCCGCTCACATTGCTGTTTGTGATGAACGGGCTGATTTGATGCCTGTTTAATAGCCTGCATAACAGGATTAGGTGATATTCTGAGGATAATAAGAGGTTTTCCAAGTGCAGAAAGCTGTGCTGTCTCACCTTTTGCACACGACACCTTTCCTTGCCAGTTGTTTATTCTTCTATGCTTTTGTTCAGCTACACTGAATATCTTCTGTTCTTTAACACTTTTTTTTAACGCCTTTGTGCCTTCGAGGCATACTGTTCCTCGACTTTTGTCTACCCAGAGCAGTGTACTTTCACAAAGTTCAAATTAGCCTGTATGATATTAGAATTGAAGATGTAGGTTATAATATCTGACCACTGGGGGTGCTATGACGCACGTGTGCCTCATCTACTGTACTCATGTTCCATGTGGTTTGTCTCAACCGAGGTAATTCACTGTGTATTTCCACTGGATGTTACATACTGCACGTTTTATGTCGAGACTTTTTGTGTTTCTTCAGTGGCGGTGTTACCTTGCACCGCTTAGGCTGACTTCCTTTGCGTTGTCTTGGCAGGTACGACAGTTACGGACGTCTGACCAACGTCACCTACCCTACGGGCAGAGTGAGCAGCTACCGGGCCGACGCGGCCAGCGCGGTACGCATTCAGACCGAGGGCTCCAACAAGGAGGACATCGCAGTCACCACCAACCTGTCAGCTTCTGGCACATTCTACACGCTCATGCAGGGTGAGTCTCCACTGCTTCAGCCCGTCGCTACCTATGAAGATGCCGCTCGGCTGACAGAGTGTCACAAACTGAGCTTCCACTGCCAAAGGTCCCTGCCTACTTGGGTTCAGGGCGTGCGAACAGTGCCAGAATGACTTTACCACCCGCGCCCGCTGACATCTTTACAATTAGTAGTAGGAGTGGAAGCTCTATGACAGTGATGGAAGATATGATATGAGTCTTGGGATTAATAACATCTTATTTGCAGGAGCATCGGGCATTGTGTATGTTTGACAAAATGCTGCACGGCGTACGCACCATACCACTTACCAATACGAAAACACATTGATTTTCTGTCTCAAAGCGAATTCACCTTACACACAGTGGCGCTGCGTCATAACAGATACCCTAGGTTTAGCGAATCCAATCAGACACCGTCCCGCGGAGGGCAGCCTGAGGTTGCTAGAATGGCCCCCGCTTCGTGTGATTTGTCTTGCATGGCGCTGGCATTCTGACTTCCTGCTTTGTGCCTGACCGGCTTGCTTTATTGATCACCGCTACACAGCATTGAGCCTTCAATCTCTAAAAGACCGTAAAGATTTTTCAAACCCAGAATAACATTTGAGTTTGGAAAGTGCACACCGACTGACTCCATGGCTCCCCGAGATGTTGTGTCTGAAACAGAATATGACGGTGTGTTACTGTTGCTCTGTGGAAATGGTCACCGTGACGGCCGACCTTGTCCTAGACATCTTCTCCTGAGAGACCTGGCGCCACGGGCTCCGCTGTTAATTAATTTGCCATTGTCAGCTCTGTGTGCTTGCGATGCGCTGCTGACATCTCACACACACCCACGCACGCACGCATGTACGCACGCACACACACATACACACACACACGCACACGCACACGCACACACACACACACACACGTGCGTGGGGGCTGGGCCATGCACCTTTCTGGGCGGGCGTCAGTACGAGCCAGTGGTGCTGTTGCTCTGCCGCAAAATCCATTACCGCTCTTCAATAAACACGGCAGCTAAGGCGAGCGGCGAGCTGTTTTGCATCATAATAAATCTCCCCAGCAAGGCCTGTTCTTCCGTTCCATTGTTTGAGTCCGTTTGCTTCTGATCACATTAGCTTTCCAGCGTTGGGCTACAGCAAGACACGGGCAGGGCATAGCCCTCCCTGGCTGAGGCAAACGCATGCATTAGAGGAAAGGCCACGTTCAGCACTATTTCCTCACTTCACCCGGCCTAGGGGCACAGCTTCCCATCGGCAGGCGTGGCCCCAGAGGCCCGTGGCACGCCCCTGAAGTGCCTGTCTGATGGAGAGATGTATGGGCCAGTGCAAGGTCAGCCCTGCCCGCCTCTTCTCTCCATTCCTCTGGTCGTGGCACACAACACACGGCTCAGCCACACAAACGCATGCGATGTAAAACACAATGTAGTTTGTTCCGTTCTGTATAAAGACTCCAAAGCAAAATGTCATGTCCACTTACAGTGACATTTTGCTTCAACAAATAATGTATAAAAAAAAATAAAAAATGTATTATTTATTTTATTTTGTTTGATTGTTTTTTTTTTTTTTTTTGTGCTATTGGTGAATGAAGTCACATAATGAATGTGTGGTCTGACACACCATTAATTCCTAGGCGTCCTTAATGAGAATAATATTCATCCAGGCCACTGTCGGTGTCCTGACGAGGCTCGATGGAGACACTCTGTGATGAATGCACAAGCGATGCTCCGCAGAAGCATTAGTCACTGGTCTGGAGCTGGAACACAGGCTGTCGTCACCTGGGGACGGCAACAGACAGGCCTGGATTTATTCCTTGTGTGCGCGTGTGTGCATGAATGCATGTGCACATTTCAGCCTGTCTGCTCTGTGGCCACGGGCAAGCTAGCTGCTTTGATAGCTTTCATTCCCTCATATCCTCCAGGCCTCTGGAACAGCTGTAAAACTTTACTTTACTGGCGCTGTGAAACCTCCCGCTATTGATCTTTGTTGTCGTAGACCCAACATTATCGCTGGGCTTCAGTTAAATACTGCTGCTGAAGGATTTTTTTTTGCTGAGCGGCCATTTTAGATCACATTATATAGGTGTCTCCAGGAGATGAATATTAGATTAAGTTCTCTTAACTGCAGTTGCCAGGGGTGGTGTCTTTCTAAACGTTTCCTCCCGCACCTCTCTGCGTCTCAGATCAAGTGCGCAACAGCTACTACATCGGCCTGGACGGCTCTGTGCGGCTGATGCTGGCCAATGGCATGGAGGTGTCCCTGCACACGGAGCCCCACCTGCTGGCCGGCACGGTCAACCCCACCGTCAGCAGGCGCAACGTTACCTTGGCGATCGACAATGGCCTCAACCTGGTGGAGTGGAGGCAGAGGAAGGAGCAGGCTCGTGGCCAGGTGACGGTGTACGGACGCAGGCTCAGGGTAAGGAGTGCTCCTGGGGTGCTGTAAGCTCCCTGCTGGGTCCCAGCTGTTTTGTTGATTGATTTATTTTGTACCCAGTTGAGAACAAAAGTGTGTTTACAATGAAGGCATAGCTAGATGGCATTAAATGCTTCTTGTAGAGTAGGGGGTTGTAGCATGGCTCCTATCGACTGTTGCTCTCATCTCTGAGATTATAGTGTGGAAACCCTGTTCACATCAGTGCTTTCACAGCCACCCTGCTGGCGGACATATCTAGGCGGGTTGGTGAGATAACGTTGAAATAATGCGTGTTTCGAAATGGTGGTAGATGAGGCGATCAAAACAGTTGTAGCAACGTGATTGGTTCAGCGCTGTCATAAGTATCCAGCGGTCTACGCCCAGTAGGAGGAAACAACTGTTAACACTTCCCAAAGGAGCGTGTCCAGACCTTATACACAAAGTGAATATTGGGTATGGTTACGCCAGGCTAAGGGGTTAAATATGGGTAGCAAGAAAATATAGAAATTATTAGTTCTGCTTGTGGCTGAACTCTCAGGGCATCATTATAGCCACAAGGCCACTGAGTTTGAGTTTGAGTGACTCCCATGCTTAGGTAACAAGATACATAAGAGAATGATGACTCTGTGTTTTAATCCGCAGTTGACTTTAGCAACATCAGGCTGTGTTGTTGTTTAAGTCAATAGCTGATTCAATAAGTCAATACCTGATTGCATCTTGTGCAGTGCCACACTGTGTGTGTGTGTGTGTGTGTGTGAGTGAGTGTGTGTACTCACTGTAGGTGTGTGTGTGTGTGTGTGTGTCAGAGGTGAACGGAAGCAATAGGCAGCTGATTGCAGCCACCGCGCCACCCACCAGTTACGACACAGCAAGGACCTGCTAAAGTCACTCTTGTCACGAGGGCATGTCCTCACGAGTGAGATGCCTGGCTCAGGTTATTACATACCTGTCCCATGTATCAATCTCACATATGCCCACACGCGGGAATCTAGTCCACGAGAGCACCGGAGAGACAAATTGCGTGTCAATCAAGGGTGTGTCGTCTCCGGTTTCTGCAGCCCTGCAAACGCCTCAGAGCAATAACACAGCCCTTCAGCGTGTGTGACCTAAAGGCCAAACGGACTTCAGCAAGCTAACACGGCAACAGGCCGCTGTGAGACCCTGGTCTCTTTTGATAATGGGATAAACACACAGGAGTCGTGCACCAGGAATCAAAGTCTGCCGCGACCCTCTGGACTGCACATGCAGTAGCACAAAGAGCGTGACATACTGTACCGTACATTCGTCCAATGGCGTTCTACATGCTGCAGAACACGCGGCTAATGGTGAATGGTGCCACTGTCGCAGGCACTGTCATTTAATGGGCCCCCTCGTCCCTCTGGACGTGAAAGCCTTTAATGTATGTTGCAGACGTTGGCCCCTGGGGAAGGGGGGGGGGATGGGAAATGGGATCAGCCTAATAGTGAGAACAGTGGGATGAACGGGGTCGGAATCATCGAGCGACCTTGAATGGCATGTCAAGTGATATTACGTGGGTGGCTGGGCGAGTGTTTGGCACCACAGGCAGGGGAGATAGAGAGAGAGAGAGAGAGAGAGAGAGAGAGAGACGCTAAGAGGCAGGGACGGGTGTTGGCTGCTTGAAGCCGTGTCCATTAATGACTGGATGTGATGGAGGAAAGACAAACCGCTAGTTTGCCTCCGACGGCGTTCGCCACGCGGGGTGGCGTTTGCTCGGTGCTCGGTTCACCCCCGCCACAGTGGCGCACGTCACTTGGGCTCGCGTGCCCCAGCTTCTGTAGGTTGGGATTTCATGATTTATGCTGCCAGAGCTCAGAAAACTCTGTTCCTCTCCATGGAAACGGGGCCACCTGTCAGCTTGAGTAGTTTGTAAATGTAATGGGAAAAATCGTTGTGGCTGCCACCCTGGCTGAGCACAGATTCTCCTCCGCCTCAATCTGCAATAGAATGCAAAGACAGCGCTGCTTGTGTAGCAATGTCACTCTAGGATTTATCAGCATTGCTGTGCAGCCCTGTACCGCTACCACCAAACCGGATATGTGGCAAATAGGATTACAGTGTGTTTTGATTGTCATGTGAGCGCAGAGATAATTGTTGTTATTGACGGAATGTAAAGTGACGGTTTTATTAATTATAATTCATGATGGATGGATCAGGCTTCCTGTAATGGCAGGTTGGCCTTTTCATGTGACACTAAAGTCATTGTGGGGTAAATTAATGATTGCCCTAACTGTGTATAGAGCATTTTTCTTTCATGCTTTTAATTCCACTATTAAACATCTTATTCTGTGTACGTTTTGATGTACGGAGAATATACATTCTAAATACTTCTCCTTGAGTGGATATACATTATCTTGGGGGGCATTCTCCAGCCTGGCAAAGCTGGGGAAAACCCATTCCAGTCATGTCCCATCTTTGTTATGCCAAGTCAACACAGGTATTTTTTAAGGATGTTCCCTCTTGTCCACACAACAATAGTCTCTGTCTATTACAGTCAGTACATGCTGTCAAGTGCTGTCAAGAAAATCTGAAACCTAAAATGCTGTTTGCGTGTGGACAGATGTCCGCATACAAAAAGTGGCATATATAAAATATATCCATGTACATGTGGACTAGGAGTAAGTTTGAACTTGTTTTCTACAGGGTGCAGTCTATGCTAAACGACTCTGGACAACAGAAACCAGAGCTCATGCAGAAGGATAAGCAAAAGGCTTTGATTGTCAATTGCTGATCGTATTAGACGAAGGAACTGAGAGCTGTGGTAATAATTAGTACTGTAGTTGTCGTGGCTGTTTGACACTTGCAGTGACCCCCGATGGGGACCAACAGTTCCTCCTCCTCTTTTGTGACCCCTGAAGAGAAGGCTTATTTGTAGCAGAGGCCCTTTTGTCCCCATATTGCTTGTGCTTCCCTGAACCTTCAGGGAATTGTGATCTTCACAAATCCTTTGCTTCTAGCATAAAGCAATACTCCCAATTAGGTATCGGTGACGTGAATGGCCCCTGGTGCATTTGTCCCATCACAGAGACGCCGCCATGTTTATCTCAGTGTGCCTTTGAAAGAGTGAGACTCCTCAACAACCACGGTCCACCCCCACCCCATGTCCTGCTCCCCATAATGCCTCGGGAGAGATGCCAAGAGCCGTTTTCAGGGCTGTTTTAAGATGTGGTTCAAATGCGCCGAGTGCCGTGCCGAGCCAAGTGCTGGCATACCTGGGAGAATCCATGTAGATGAATCAAACTGGCATGATGGTAAAACAGCAGGAGTCAAACAAGGTGGGGTCTGTGCATATGCATGTGTGTGTGTGTGTGTGTGTGTGTGTGCGTGTGCATGTGTGTGTGTGTGTGTGTGTGTGTGTGGTTGGATGTCTGTGTGCGCGTGTGTGTGTGTGTGTGTTTGTGCAGGTGGGTGTTTGTGTCGGTGTGTGTTTGTTTGTGTCCTTGTGTGTAGTGCTGGGACGATTAGTCGACGTAACCGACGTCACCGGTTACGTAAATACGTCGATTTGCTAAATGTACCGTCGA
>JAODOY010000005.1:733544-746284 GCA_025399855.1 Forbesichthys papilliferus | reverse complement strand
GCTAAATGTATAATGCACTCACTTCTTTTTTAACAAGCTTTTGCAGATTTAATATCAATTAAAGACTTTATATACATATATAAAAAAATGTTTTGTATTGTGCTGCCATGGGAACATAGAGCCAGTGGCTCATTGAGGCTGCAGTGTAGGAGGAGCGCTAGCTTCCTCGGTGTCCTCAGCTGGGCGTGGTCTTGCAGGGGCCTCTCATCAGAGGAGGGTCTAGTTCTGCTGTGATCACAGCGAGAGCCAGGGTCACCAACAGAGCAAAGGCGCACTGTGAAGTGCCATTCAAATGAATGTTCAGACTCATTGGCCACGCTGAAGTGAAAATTGATTTTCCTCCTTCTGTTCCAATTTACGGAAAAGTGCTAAATAAAATGACAGTGATCTCTACCTGGTAATTCATTTGTTCAAGCACTGAAAATGACTTTAATGATTAATGCCACTCTAATGTTTCCTGCTTCAAATGGCAGACTTCCACTGAGAGTCTGATGACATTTTGTACGTGTTACCACTTTAGTGTCTTCCGCAACCCTGAGAGATTGTCCCTCATCTTCACAGTAATTAAAAGCTGCAATAGAACCATGTGTAATATACTTATTTTGAGCTCTTTTCAAAAGTGTTTCTGCTGTGACGAATGTATTTGTGTTTGTCGTTGCACAGGTCCACAACAGGAACCTGCTGTCGCTGGACTTTGACCGCATCACCAGGACGGAGAAGGTCTACGACGACCACAGGAAGTTCACCTTGCGTATTCACTACGACCACGCGGGGCGGCCGACCCTGTGGGCCCCCAGCAGTCGTCTGAACGGGGTCAATGTCACCTACTCCCCTGGGGGGCACGTGGCCGGCATCCAGAGGGGAACCATGTCTGTGCGTATGGAGTATGACCAGAACGGCAGGATCACCTCTCAGACGTTTGCCGACGGTAAATCGTGGAGCTACACCTATCTTGAGAAGGTAAGAGATACTGGTGTGGTGTCCATTGTAGTGGAATTCTCTTGGTTTAGCCCTGAAAAATAATTGATAGCTTGGTGGATTGTTTTTTTAATGTTTTTTTATTACGACTGAATCTTCAGAGATGTGTTTGTACAAGAGCCTTGAGGAGGAGAGGGATTTGAGATGCGAGTCTAAAGTTAACTGTTAAGGCTTGTGTTGTGTTTGTGCTGCGGTATTACTCCAGCACAGGCATCAGAAGAAAATAAATAAAAGCCTTTGTGTGAGCTCCGCATTGTTACATAGTGTTGAATGTGTGCTTCCACCCAATATAGCTCTTATGAAAAGAACAGAGTGAAATTGCACTCTCTACTGATTAATTAAAGGCAATATCTTTGTGGAAAAGTTAAACTGTCTTCTATTCTCTGGCCTGTTGTTTAATTTGATAGGCCAGTCACCCAGGTAATAGTCTGAAGTCAGTTTTTCCATTGCTCTTAAGTGCTCAGATGTTGGCAGCATGTTGTGACAGCATTAAAAATGATTTAAAGACATAACTTATTTACTTGAGGTGTGTGCTCATGGAAACTGCCATTTCCTGAATAGAGTGAAAGTCAGCCCCCGCCCCTCAGCTGAAATAAGAAAAAAGAAGCATCCGGTTACTGAAATCTTCTTAAGCGGACATCTTAATGTCAAGAGGAATTCGCTGGGAAGATGTGAATTAAATTAGACCGAGCTGTGCATGTCTGAAACGTTAGCGCTATGACATTTACTGTAGCTTCTCTTTTTTTTGTGGTAAACCAGCTTAGTCATCTGCAACATTTCCAATCTGCGAGATCAACCTCAACCAAGGAACACATAACACATAATTTGTGTTAATAAAGACATATTGTCTTACTATATCAACACCACATGTGTGGCACAGTAGGCAACAGTACAGCACATAGTTACAATAGTGTTCAGCGGAAGCACTGATGCTTCACTGGGACATATCACATGGGCCCGTTGCATGAGCTGTTGTGACCAGCGTGTCTTCTCTCCACAGTCCATGGTGCTGCTGCTGTCCAGCCAGAGGCAGTACATCTTCGAGTTCGACAAAAACGACCGCCTGTCCTCCGTGACCATGCCCAATGTGGCGCGGCAGACCCTGGAGACCACGCGCTCCATCGGCTACTACAGGAACACCTACCACCCCCCCGAGGGCAATGCCTCGGTGCTCCAGGACTACAGCGAGGAGGGCCAGCTGCTGCAGACCACCCACCAGGGCACGGGCCGCCGGGTCATCTACAAGTACGACAAGCTGTCCAAGTTGCTGGAGGTGCTGTACGACACCACGCGCGTCGCATTCTCCTACGACGAGGTGGCGGGCATGCTGAAGACGGTCAACCTGCAGAGCGACGGCTTCACCTGCACCATCCGCTATCGGCAGATTGGCCCGCTCATCGACCGGCAGATCTTCCGCTTCAGCGAGGAGGGCATGGTGAACGCCCGCTTCGACTACGTCTACGATAACAGCTTCCGCGTCACCAGCATGCAGGCGGTCATCAATGAGACGCCGCTGCCTATCGACCTGTATCGCTACGACGACGTGTCGGGCAAGACAGAGCAGTTCGGCAAATTCGGTGTGATCTACTACGACATCAACCAGATCATCACCACGGCTGTCATGACCCACACCAAGCATTTCGACGCCTACGGCCGCGTGAAGGAGGTCCAGTATGAGATCTTCCGCTCGCTCATGTACTGGATGATGGTGCAGTACGACAACATGGGCCGCGTGGTCGCCAAGGAGCTGAAAGTGGGGCCGTACGCCAACACCACGCGCTACACCTACGAGTACGACTCGGACGGGCAGCTCCAGGTGGTCTCCGTCAACGACAAACCACTGTGGCGGTACAGCTACGACCTCAACGGCAACCTGCACCTCCTCAGCCCGGGCAACAGCGCTCGGCTCACGCCGCTGCGCTACGACGTGCGCGACCGCATCACGCGCCTGGGAGACACGCTGTACCGCGTGGACGAGGACGGCTTCCTCAAGCAGAGGGGAAATGACTACTTCGAGTACAACTCGGCCGGCCTGCTGGTCAAGGTGTACAACAAGGCAAGCGGCTGGAGCGTCCGCTACCGCTACGATGGCCTCGGCCGGCGGGTGTCTAGCCGCTGCAGCCCGGGACACCACCTGCAGTTCTTCTACGCCGACATGTCCAGCCCCACGCGGGTCACCCACATGTACAACCACTCCAGCTCTGAGATCACCTCGCTGTACTATGACTTGCAGGGACACCTGTTCGCCATGGAGCTGAGCAGCGGCGACGAGTTCTACGTGGCCTGTGACAACATCGGCAGCCCGCTGGCCGTGTTCAGCGGCTCCGGGGCCATGATCAAGCAGATCATGCGCACGGCGTTTGGGGAGGTCTACCTGGACACCAACCCGGCCTTCCAGCTGGTGGTGGGATACCAGGGGGGCCTCTACGAGTCGCTCAGCAGGCTGGTGCACATGGGACGCAGGGACTACGATGTCCTGGCCGGTCGCTGGACCACGCCGGACCACGACGTGTGGGGCCGCCTCAACAACAACCACATCGTGCCCTTTAACCTCTACATGTTCAAGAACAACAACCCTCTGAGCAACAACGAGGAGCTCAAGTGCTACATGACAGGTGCGGCAACCTCCCGAGAGCATATTGCATGCAACATGCTGGATGAGTAGTCATGGAGAGTATTATACGGCTTTGATATTCAATGTATACCGTGCTTACGAGAGTGACGTTTGTAATGACTTTCGTTTAGTTTAAGCTGCTAAAATTTGCATTTTTGCATGCTGGGGAAGATAAGGGAGGGATGGTGAGTTGTAGTAGGCAGGTGTCTCAGACATTTACGTATGTTCCAGTGTAACAAACTGCTTTTTATTTAGCGATCCACAAAGTGTGGTCTAGATATTTGCAACATGAAATTGAAAGGTAGTATGCAAGGGAACTATTTTGAGAGTTTCCTCACTGGGGGACATGGAGATTGTTTCTGTGCTGCAGATTTGTGTGCCTGTCTGAAGCACGTGCGCGTGCATGTCCAAGGACTATCATTTTGAACGCGCTCAAAGGGAACAATAGTGTACAGCAAACCCCCCTCTCCTGTCGCTGATTATTGCGTGTTGCTTTGTGCTGGGGAGGAGGTATATGGCAGTGAATGCACCCTGATGGAGGACGGGAGCACAATGGGCCCATGGCATCTGCAGCCAGGGGAATCTTTAGACACCTCTTTTGCTGGAAGTTGGAAACAACCTTGTTAAAGGGATCACACATTTGTTTTCCACTGCTACGAAGCACAAAAGTTGCCCACATTCAATAAGGCAAACTGAGCTGTTTTTTTTTTTTTTTTTTTAAAGATAGAAAACTAGGCAAATATGTTGGGGGGTCTATCAGGTAGGATGGATGAGGGCGCTGTGGGTGAGCCAGAGCTTTTGCATGGGCTCTGGCTCTGCAGGAGGGGTCGGTCACGTCGCTTGGCTCCGCCCGACTATTGCTCTCAGCTGAGATTATAGTCTATAAACCCTGTTTGCATTAGTGAAGTCAAGTGTGTTTCGAAATGTTGGTAGAGCTAGATGAGGTGATCAAAACAGTTATAGCAATGCAAACAGCTAAATGCTGTCTCAATAGTTTCAAAATGAACCTACGGCCAGTAGGAGGAAACAACTGTTAACACTTCCCAATGGAGCGTGTCCAGACCTTATTCACAAATTACTTACAAATTACAAATGACTAATTATTAATTTTAGGTGTGGTTTAGGTTGAGGTTGTTGACGTCCTTTTTGAAACAAAAACAGAGTTGTTTCTCTAATGGACACAAAACAATGTCATGTTTTCTTTTTAAGGATCCTCTTCTGTTAAAATGTGTCAGCTACAGCGAGATGCTCCCCTTACCAAAGGACATGCTCCTTTCCACCGACCGTGTTTTTAAGTCAGGTTTATTTTCTATATATCCATTAATCACATTATAGTCTCTTACTAGGTGGTAAATATACCTTGCTTTCCTTTAGCCTTAGTCCATCAACAAGCACTCATTTTCTGTCCAGGTGATCTGTAGGCTGCTGCATTGCCACATTCAAGAAAGCAGTCCCATTTAGCCAGCAGCCAAAGAGAAGCGTTCAGCTTGGCGGTCCACCATTAGGGGCCTGACTGGCATTTGAATGCTAAGCAGACGGTTGGATATAGAGGAGCAGGTCTGCCTGAATTGTGATTGATGGCGCTGACATTTCCATTCCTTTCACTAAATTACCAGCGTCCTTCCATTGTCCTCAAACAAATTCATATTTAAAAAAAGCATGTCAGGTGCCACAATGTGGCAGTGCCAACCTGTGACAAACCTGTCCCTATGTGTCAGCAATGATTTTTCTGTCCGTGACAAATATATTGGAGGGGGCAAGAATCAAAGGGCTGCGATTTTGCGCGCAATGCTCCCGTGCTTCATCACGGAAGCTAAAGTACCCAATATTTTAGACAACCAATTTGGCACCAAGTTACTTTGTCAGCAGACCTAGTTGCACACCACTAATGAATCTGACATAACTATGACATTGCATTGGTTTCATTCAGATCCCTTCTTCTCAAAGAAGGCGGAAGTGATTAACTTTCCCGACCTGCTAGCTGTGCCCACGCCACATAAATATGCATGGAAAGTTCACGTTAAACACAAGCCAATAAGGTGGAACGCTGCTTTGATGAAGCTGGAATATAATAATAATATCAGCAGCTTCTCTATTCTTAAGTGTCTGACTCAAACACCTGTAGGAGTGCCTATGAATCCTGAGCACAATCTGAAGTGATGATCACAGCTTGTCCAGTTAAGTGTTTAAGCTAAGTGTAAGTGAGGAGAATCTCAAGGAGACGGCCACTTGACCAGGCAATGACACATAAATTAATCATTGTTGCTGGGTCGGTGAAACAAAGTGCAATCGAGTCACCGGGTCGATGTCCTGCTCCTGTTTGCTTAATACGTCTCTCCTCCACAGATGTCAACAGCTGGCTGGTGACCTTTGGCTTCCAGCTGTATAACGTCATCCCCGGCTACCGCAAACCCAGCACTGAGGCCATGGAGCCGTCGTACGAGCTGGTCCGCACCCAGATCAAGACGCAGGAGTGGGACAGCACACAGGTGACCACCCTCGCCTCCTCCTCGCACATCATTATCAAGCAGACACACTCCGACTCCCCAAGGAGCCACTGGCTAGCGTGCCAAACCACGGCCCAGTGAGCTGGGTCTCTGCTCCTAGCCCCCATCTTGGGCAATGGGGTCAGGCTAAACAGCTCTTGTAATTGTCCTGCCATTAGGGAAATTCACTCTCCATTCCCTCCACCACTGGCCATTGATTTCATCTCAGTCTTACACCCTTAGCGAGTCTGAGAGGTAGCAGACATGCTCTGATTCTCGCGTTTATCAGCCCTTTTAAGTCGCCTCCAACTCACCTGAATTATTGAAGAGGCTGCTGTTGTTGTGCTGGCTTTGGTTACAGCTAGAGGATACCACCCATCAAGAGGCCAGCGGCAGGCAGAGCCACAGTCATGTACAGCGACACTGAGGCTCCTACCTTGACACGATAGGCTTTCATGCCATTAGGGCGGGTTCCCACTCATCTGGAAGGCTGAAAGCCCCCGGAATGATACTATAAACCTCCCATTATACAACTGGCAGGCCAATCTGCTAAATGGTCTTATAACAAGCAGACAATGCTGCCATGTAGAACAACTACGCTATGAATGGCGTCAGATGTATTGATACTCTGCACGTAAAAGCACTCGCCTGCAAATGTAATGTTTTGAATTCAGTAGGATCGTGGCTCTGCTTCACTTGATCATGTAGTGTGTGTTTTGTTTTTACCATCTTGCTATACAAAACATAGCACAATCCTGTTTCATGAAATTTCACTTGGTGTACTGTACAGTATACGGAACAGTGTAGGTAATTGTCTCAAGACAGTATTTTGCCAACCTGGCGGCACACCATGGTCACTTAACACAGAACATGAAATATGTTAGCGCACAAAATGTGTAAATCACGGGTCACAAGTGGAGTGTGAAGCCATATTAGCAGATATCCCAGTTATGTCATCATTGAAGATGGACTGCCTTTGGAGACTTTTTCTCCATGGCCCCTGGGACAGCCTCATTCATGTTGCCCCAGCCTCTAGCCTCCACAGGGAATCTCTGAAATCTCACCCCAGGTGCTTTCTACAACAGAGGAAGAGACTAAATGAATTCAATTCAATTTCCATTTGAAGTATCATAGTTGACTTAATGGAATTGGGGAAAAGTGTCAACAAAATGAAGGCAGCATTCCATTCATGTGTGCTCTTTTAAAGCAAGGAATATCATTGGATAGATCTGAGAAAGGCTGCAGATTTTACTCACTGGCTCGTCAGCTAAGAGCTATTATTTCTAAAATGTGTCCTAAAGTCAGTAAAGTAACAGCGGATATTTTCAGTGTTTTGTTAAGTTTCTTTGTCAGGCATATTGCTGCCAGCTTTTCAAATATTTACTTTTAACATGTCAATCTTTAATAAGAAAGCCGCACGTAATAGTGCAGTACCGTGTATTGTTGTGGGAATACCTAACTTGTTAGATGACCTTTGAACTTTTATTAAAAGCTAAACATATGTACATTGTATTTTTTAGCTATAGTATGTTTGTTGATATTTGCTTTGCACAGAAGCACTGCAATAAACTAGGCCTCTTTGAATAATGATAGCATTGAGAGCTTACTTTTGGTCTACAAACCACGCCGCTGAAATATATTGTCAAGAATACACATAATGGGGTGTAACTGATCCAAACGTCCTGTATTGAGGCTTTAAATAGCAGAGATAGCCTAGATTTTGAGGTTTAAAATCATTGTTTGCACATGAACATCTTCTTTTCCTCAACATTCAAGTGTTTTCTGCAGGTGATGTGTGAGCAAAAGGTTTAGATAATTAGCATTTATCCCGCGCCAGAAGCACTGAACTGTGGTTTGTGAACTAACTAGCAACTATGAATATGCGGCATATAAAACAGTGCTGTGGGCTGCTTACGCCAACGTTCCTCCTTTCTGCATAAACCCAAGCAGCCTAATTAAACGTAGGGTTCTTTGAAGCAAAGATATAGCCCTTAAACGACACACAGTATACCCTGAACACTTTTAGTGTGGCAGGAAAGCACGCCTGCTTTTCCATCTCCTTTCATTTAGGCCTCCATTTCACCCCGCTGCCACAGCCAGGAACAGATTGAAATGCGGTGTGGAGCCAGACAGATGAGAATTGCACGACATAAGGCTTGATCTCGGATTCAGAGCTGCGCTCGCAGCCGGTCGCACCTTTTGCTCTGTGAAAGAACCCTCTCAGTGGTGTGTGTGAGGGGGGGAGGGGGTATGGCTGTAAAATATAGGCCCCCCTACCTCACGTTTATGCTAAACACACATGCAGTTGGATGGTGTGAACCGTTCCCCAGGCCAGGTCCCCAGCTGAACCCCAATCAGGGAAGCAGGGTCCACGGTGCTGTCGTGACTGACACAGAGAGGTGGGCTGCTGCTACGCTGCCTGCTGCTGCTGGTGCAGCAGTAGCTAGCTAGCTACGCGCCAGCCACTAGCCTCTGGCTACCGAGGATGTGTCCAGCGGTCTGGTCTTGCTGGACCATGTTGTGCTGCTCCAGTCAGTCTGCGGCAACTGTTTCACTGTGGTTAGTCAGCCGTCATCTAATATCACCATATTTCTTTATATGTCAGTCGCCCCCCCTTCACTCCATTAGTAGTACTGTATCACTTGTCAATTAATATTAGGACACAGGATTCATTTGGGCATCAGGAGATGAGGTATTCATACAGCTGCGGTGCCTTGAGGAGTGAGACGAGTATACCAAGTGACTCCTGTTATATATTTGGCACAGCAACACAGGCGATGGCAGTTTGCCCCCTTTGTAAAATACCATGCGTGTCAGGAGTGATCAGAGAGATTAGTGTTTGCTGAGACACACTTTGCCGATAGATACCGTAACCAAGGGTGATGCAGGCTCCCTCCCTGTTATTTATGTACTTATGTATTAAGTACTTTATTAATTAGTCCTAGAATTAGTACATATTGAGTGAAAACTGTTGTATTTCATTTATTTATGTTTTTATTTGTATTTTTCATTGCTAAAGCCAAGAGGGAATTTGTAGTACTACTGAAAACAGATCTTTGGTGTTTCATTTCTGCTATTACGCTGATAAAATAAGAAAATCAACTTCAGGTCTCTGAATAATGCACATATTGCACTTGGTAAGATCTGGATTCATCATTACCGTTTTAGAGGCGTTGCGGAAAAGTAACTAATCATACTCATTCAGTCAAACATGATGACACGACAAAGAACGGCTAATGCTTGCTTCATTACTTATTCGTTACTTGAACTGTTTGAATTGGAAAGATAAGCAGCGTAACTCTTGTTTTTGAGCATGTTATATTCTGTGGGGAAGAAGGTTGGGGTTAGACACTGTCCCGCTGAGTTGCCTGTCAGCAGGAAATTAATCTAGGAAAGAGCGCCAAACAAGTGTAAGCCAATAGGACTGTGCTGGCAGGCGCCATAGAATAATCCAGCACTGTAGGATTATTACTATCCCTCGCTCCGAGTGCAAACACCAGACATGTTTCATTATGTGCTGCATGTAGGCGTTGTGGGGGCTTCAGTGACTAACCACAAATTGTCTTTTTCGTTTGTTTGTTTGTTTGTTTGTCTTTCCTGCAGTCTGTGCTGGGCGTGCAGTGTGAGGTCCAGAGACAGCTGAAGGCCTTCGTCAAGTTGGAGCGCTTCGGGCAGATCTACAGAGCCAAGAGCGCCGGCTGCCCTCAGGCCGAGGGCAAGAAGCTGTTCGCTTCCAGCGGCTCCATCTTTGGGAAAGGCGTGAAGTTCGCCATCCGGAACGGCCGCATCACCACCGACATCATCAGCCTGGCCAATGAGGACGGACGTCGCATGGCGGCCGTCCTCAACGACGCCTTCTACCTGGAAGACCTGCACTTCACCAGCGGCGGTGTGGACACGCACCACTTCGTCAAGCTGGGCTCGGTGGAGGCCGACTTGGCCCTCATCGGCATGACGGTGGGCCGGCGCACGCTGGAGACGGGCGTCAACGTGACGGTGTCGCAGGTCAACGCTGTCCTGGGCGGCAGGACTAGGCGCATCACGGACATCCATCTGCAGCACGGCGCCCTCTGCCTGAGCACGCGGTACGGCAGCAGCGTGGAGGAGGAGAAGGGCCGCGTGCTGGAGCTGGCACGCGCCAGGGTGGTGGCCCAGGCATGGGCCAGGGAGCGCCAGAGACTGCGGGACGGGGAGGAGGGCTCTCGCACCTGGACCGAAGGAGAGAAGCAACAGCTGCTGGGCTCGGGGCGAGTGCAGGGCTACGACGGCTACTATGTGGTCTCAGTGGACCAGTACCCTGAGCTGGCGGACAGCGTCAACAACATTCACTTCATGAGACAGAGTGATATGGGCCGAAGGTGACATGAACACGGAGCGACGGTGAACTCAACACTTTAGGACACGGGACTTCTTGCCAAAGACAGCTGCCTACACAACCACGTCTTTTGTTTTTTGTTGACTGAGCTCTACTTGGGTTTTTTCTTTTCTTTTCTTTTATATACACACACACACACACTGCATAAATACAACATGTTTGCGATCAGTTGCACTGTATTAACTGAAGAGTGCCCTTCTCCTTTTAAAGATTCTATAACACTCTTTGCCCTCCAAGTGTGGCTGCTAGAGGAAGAAGTTTTGCGATGTCTGTGACTTGTTTTCTGTGACGCCGTTTCCTCGTCCCTGCCGGTGATTCTGTTCAAAGGAATCCAAAAGGAGTGTGGGTAATATTGTGTTTCACTGGTTCACCCTGCTGCCAGACTAGCAGATTGTTATTCACAAGCTTGCTCCATTCTGCCTTTTTCTGCGCCTCAGCCAAGGAGAGTCCTTCTCTTTTAATCGCTTGTTTTATACTTGAAAACCTCATACCCCAAGTCATCCATTTACAATGAAAGACGTGTCTGTTGGCGGTAATGTAGACCCCATTCATCTAAGCCCCAAGTGAACTTGTCAAAACACATTCACCTGTGTATGTCTTGTGTTTTATTTCTGTTGTTTAAAAGTGTGTTGGGGGGGACCTGTGTTCTTGAAGCTGGGGAGGCGTCGGTGCACCCCAAAAGTGCATGATAATAGCCTTTCTCACGAACTTCAAAATTACTAAATTGCTTCAAGCTCATGTTGGTGAACGACGAATGGGATAAACAGTAGGGACAAAGTGATATGAGGTTGAGTCGTACTTTGGTTACTATCGGTTTGTTTTTTATTCAAAAATGTTTTTCCAAGAAACAAAAGAAACAAAACCACAATTTGCTCTCTTTTTCTTATTTGACTTGTTAACAAATACAATTACAGTAAAGAAGAGCCACCCCTCTAAGAAAATACTGTGGATTTAATGTCTGTATTAAACAACAAAAGGTATTTTATGGGAATGGTTTTAAATTACCTTTTAGTTTTGTTTTATAAATAGCTATATGAAGAAAAAAAAAAACAGTATAACAAATGTGAATTAAAAAAAATGTGAACTGTTGTCCCTTTTATTGTTAATTGTTGTACTTGAACAATACTTAAAGGGTGTTTCGACACATGGAATAAACTATGAAAGGTGGTTTTAGCTATATTAATGATTGTGTTTTTCATTTGAACTAACAGTTCCATATGAATGCCAGTGTTTCATTTCGTGCTTTTATCAGTATTCCTCGATGCGACGTGTACTGTATAAATCAAACAGCAGCTTGGGATGTATCATTTTCAGAGTAACTAAAACAACACAACCGTTGCTTAAGACACACACTTATTCACGTTGACTGCTGAGATGGATGGGCTTGGTGTTGCATTGTGCTGTGTTGAAAAAATGAATTGCCTTTGCTGTAAGGGCTGCCCGGGGTCAGCATTTAAAAGTGCCCTGGTTCTCCAGAATAGGGCTCTACTTGATCTCATGACTGAATGGAATATATTTAACCTGTTCCAGTTTACAGGCAGTGAAATCTAGTCGATACTCACTAACCTTGGACATAATCCATGTGGTACAGTAGCTAACCTATGTCTATGATACACAGAGAGGTGAGATAAGGGCAGGTACCATTATCTGAATGCATCTGCTTCTATACACGACACACCTTGAGGTAAGTATCATTGGTTAAACTCCTGTTATTTGTGGCACTACGCCAAACCACCGCAACTTTATTGACATTATTTCATCAGAAACATTAGCCTGTGTGTGGTTTAGGGTGTGTTTGATTGAGCGTCTCATCCTGTAACAGGTCAAGCATATAAAACACAGTTGTTTTCTATTGTCGATTGATACAGTGACATTACGTTTTCAATTTATGGATGTTCATTAATATGAATGAAGGATATTTGCATTGTGGAATATTGCACTGATGAACTGTTCTGTCATAAGTATGTTTTTCTAGTTTTGGTTTGTTCTCAACACTGTGTTTGTAGCGCTTGTCTATGCCCATGTAAATATGAAGACATCAACACAAGCTGTAAATAAAATGCAAATGTAGATACCTTAGAGCTACAGCAGCAATCCTGTGTAGTCTTTAGGTAGAAAAAATGAATAAAGGGAATATTTTGTGTTTATTTTTGATGTGTTTTGTCAAGTATAGAAAGTTGTGTTTGATGAAAACACATACCCAAATTCAACCCAGCAAACCAGAGAAGTACCTGTGACATATTTCATTAGCTACTTCAGTGTGAAGCAATTACAATCAACATTTATA
>JAODOY010000005.1:712694-733444 GCA_025399855.1 Forbesichthys papilliferus | reverse complement strand
GAGCACATTTTATGACCAATTCATGCAAAACTCCATGTAATCCCAAGGGGTTCACATACTTTTTCTTGCAACTGTACTTCTGCTGCTGCATTCATTGCCAGGCTATAATACAATTATACAAAAAACAGAACAAAAAATTATTATGCCTTTAGTTTTCCTTTAGATTTGTAAAATCTCAACATGTTCAATCAGAAACGTATAATTTAAAAAACAACAGTTAATTTTCATATGTTTCAGGTTTGGTCAGAATGCATGGACTTCAGATGTTGGCCAACTGAGGCCTTCTGTTTAAAACACATTGATCAGATAGTGATTCTACAACTTTCACTAAGTTATGCTTCAGTGCCTTTTGTTTGTGCATGTTCTATTGCTCTGCAATAGTTGGATTTCCTGGTTATAATATACGGTATCTTATTAAACATGTAAAATCAACATCAGCAGTCGGTCAGCTCTCATTGCCAAAGGCACATTCTAATTGCCATTGGCACTTTCTGGCAATTGATATATCCTTAACCTTAATCTGCAGGCATTATCAAACGACTTGTCCATTATATAAAGTGTTTCTGCACCCCAGCTCTGAGCCTGACTTCAGCCAACACAACTTGCATCAAGGAGCTGAGTGAGGGGAGGGGAGGGGCTAAGAGTGGGATCCATTAACATTCACGTTAACATTTAAATTTGATGACGTATGAGCAGATCTAGTGTATCATTGAAAACCAAGCAGGTCCTGGGGTGATTTTTAACAGATATGGCGTGTATACTGTATCTGTTTTCAGTTCATAATGCTCATGCCCATGCTTATTTTTATAATAACGGGAATTCAGTCAATATTAACACTATGATGTGTCTCATCCCAGATTAATTCCGTTACTTAGTTCATAGCTCAAAAAATCTAGCTAACTTTGCTAGTTCTGCAAGTTCTACCAACTCTTAATTAAACTTTGTAAGTGCGGTAACCAACCCCCCGCAAACCTTTTTATATCCAGTATAAATAGATGGCCAATGTGCACATCATTGTAAACGTTATAATCTTTTTTCTTGTAAATACTGCTTCCTGTCTACATGCTGTGTTTTGGTGCTTATATTGAGAAGGCCCCAAGCTGAACTGTGGAGGTGAGGTGTCCATGTAGAAGAATATATCTGCCCTTGTCTTGTCTGGAGCAATGTGCTGTGTGTTTTCAGCTTTACATATAATGCCTGACGTCAGTATGACAGAATTATTTTGGTTGCAGAGCATTTTGTGCCTCCCCCGAATACTATTATGTAGATCAGCCTTGGGCAATTTATTTCCACACCATGCATTTGGGATTTGACAGAGCTGGTCTTCTCATTCATTTTCCCTAAACAAATAGGTCTGCCAATCTAAATGTTTTTAAGTTGTGGTGAAATTTGTAACACATTTTTCTCTGGGTACATTTTTCTTTTCCTTTTTTACCAGACCGCTGAATGCAAAACAAAAGATTATAATTACAATTTCCTTTTTAGTAAATCCAGATTTGGACTGTAATGTCTCTCTCTCTCACACACACACACACACACACACACACACCCACACACACACACCCGCACACACACACACACACACACACACACACACACACACATACACTTACACACACTAATTGCATGTGCACATGTGTTGTGTGTTTGTGTGCCCATACATATTTGCTTTGCTTTGTTAGGCTCAGAATTCCTGACCACGTGTTCAGGCTCCTACAGCTTTGACTGTCCCTGCTCGGGTGGGCACTAAAAGGCACAGCATAGGGACTCGACTGAGGGTCCTCTGATACAAACGAGGGGATTCCACACTGGTGGGGTGGGAATACCCTCATGTAGCTGAGTTAGCGGGTCCAAGCCCCTTCGGGAAGGACTACTAATAGAAGTGAACCCCTCAGCACAGAGACAGGACCTTGAGACAGAACAGTATCTAACGACACCCTGAGGAGGCCTACCACTTATTTACGGGTAGCTCTACAGTCAGCTTACTTTAAACGTATAGCGCGTCACCGTAGAAAGGCAGCATGATTCACGTCACGGTAATCACATTACAGTACAAGCTAATCACATTACAGCCTCAAAGGGCTGCACAAGCCCACATTTCACATGGAAACAAACAACACCCACTTTGTCTACTCCTCCCACCTATCCCACATGATGGATGTACCTCTGGGACAAGAAACGATTGCAGAGGACTGTGAGTGGATGGTCATACCACACCTCCTAGGCCTCCGAAATGTGTTTACATAAAGTGAGACACCATTACACCAGTGTGTCCAACATGAGAAAGACTTGGGTTGAACCTCCTTGCCATGCTGGTCTTGTAGGCTGGGGAGACATAGGAAGAAGACTACCGCTATCTGTTGATGGTTTTTAGTCATGTATTTTCAGTAGGAGGCAAGCTGAAGCTGTCCATATACTGTAGACAGCATTCACCTCTGGATGCCCGCTACTTTTCCCATCTCTCAGTTTAAACAGGCAAAATGCCCCAAAAAGTCCGTTTTCTCTGCTTTAATCCTCCTGTTTTTATATCGTATCTTCTCCAGGGGTTGACCCTTCCAGAGCTTCTGAGTGCTTTGCTATAGGCTAAGGGGCAAATACATGAAGCGCTGTCACACCTTGCATTATATAGTTAGGATTTATATATATCAAAGCACAGTTCCTCATATTCATACTTTCTCATTTCAGTGGAAAAACTGTAAAAAATTAAATAAAATAAAAACTTTCATTGCTATTTTCGTACAGTTTAAGTAAGCTCCTTCGACACCTTCACACCTGCTCTATTGGGTAATGTTGGAGCCACATCAATTGTGATGTCTTCACACCTATTCTTCTAGATCAGCGAAGCATGCAGGCTTATGTGGTTTTCACCTTTCTCCACTTCAGCACAATTGTACGCCTTTAAGATAAGATTTTAGCAGAGCAAAAGATATGGTAACATATTTTGTTCATGTTTCTTCTTACTTCATATGGCCTACATTTAATTTTTTTATCTTATCCTTTCTTGCTCAACAATTCTCCGCTGTTTGATTTAAGTGAAGGACCCACTTGTATGGTTTTCTCTAATCTCATTTTCATTATAGTTTCTCTGTTTTCTAGACCTGGGTTATTACACAAACATGAAGAACCTTTTTACTGGGTAACTGAGGTTTGTCTGACCATTCTTGGCTTATACTGAGCTTTTTCTACAATCACGCAGAGCATTATTGTGTGTTTATTATTTGTTGCCAGAAATGCTCTGGCCTGTATTTACATGTATGCACACATGGGGCAGAATCTGATTAGAATTCCTCTGTACTGCAATAGCCATGATGGGTACAGTAAACATGGGGAGAGGTTCTGTTTATCTAGCCAACAAGCTAGAATTGACTTGCTAGAATCCTTGACGTCAGGCAAGTCACAGCACAGGAGGATATCAGCACAGACATACTTCTCAGTTTTGCCATTTGCTTCTAAATAAAAACAGGATTGATAATGCAGTTAATTATACATAAAACATTTAAATAAAAAATAATTTAATAAAAAATAAAAAAAGTATATGTAAAGAAACACTGACAATTAAAATATTAGTATCAACTTTATCAGAAACAAATCAATACATTTTACAACAGCTGAGTCACTTAGGTATATTACTGATATTAAATATACTGTATATTCTTTTTTGGTGAACTTGAGACTCAAAGTACTGTATATCGCCAAATTTGCTTTAGTAAATTAGTTTAAGTAAATTCATATTTTTTTATTAACTTTATTAGGGACATGCTTCAGGAAATGCTTTTTGGTGTTTTAGGGATAGTTAGGCGATCTTAAAGTGTATGATTTATGATATTATTATAGAAGCACAAGCCTTTGTTTTTATACTGAAATAGCAGAACATAATTTAGTTGAATACCCTCATTTTTACATTGATGTAGAGAGTGTGTAGCTCTGAAACCCTAACAGAAACCACATACAGTACACTGTAAGATATTGTAAAGTTAATTAGGGCAGTTGGTTTTTCTGTATAAACTAAGAATTAGTCATTCATTTATGTATGTGCGTCCTCTGAGATGGCAGTTGGTAGCCTACATCTATACGGAAAGAAATTATTGCCTTTACTAAATACACGTATGTACTATGAAGGTACAACAATGAACATAATTGTATTACCGTACACCAATAGTGAGAGAAAAACAATAGAAAACACCAGTTTACTATACTGTAAGCAGACAATGGTTGCTATAATTTGAGAAAAGCTAACAAGGACAGATTGCTGTATTCAAGCTCTGAGCTGGTAAATCCGAGAGGGATGTTATTTAGAGACTGAGCAGACAAACTGACATCTTATCCTTGATGAAGGCATCACTGATTACACTACTTCAGCAAATACATTTTGTGAACTTTACATTATATAGGGTGTTGGTAGTCAAATATCTGTTTTGTAGCTACATGGTGAATGGAGATTGTTAAAATATAGTTCATTTTCTTGGGTGAAAGTTATTTATCACTCATTCCAAACATCACCTGCTTCACTAAGTTGAAGAACAAACAAAACAAAATGGCTGATGAAAGCACTGAGCTGATGAAATATAGATAGTAGAAAAAACAAACTATTCTTTTTAATTAGCTAGAGCATGAATGAGCCTATATGCAAGATCCAGAGCAACCTTACAAAAAGCAAATTACAATTATTATTATTATTATTATTATTATTATTATTATTATTATTATTATTATTAATAATAATAATAATATTATTATTATTACTATTGTTATTTAAAGATTGCTTAAAGAGTGAAGGAGATTGTTAATGGTAAATTATATTTTACTGTACATTTCTGTCTTCATTTGTTTTTAAGCTGTATCCTACATGCTAAAACAAATACAATTGCCATGCTTTTTAGGTGTATTTCTAGAGAAATTCAGTGTAATAATCATAACTGATATACTGTAGATGTGTAACAGATTGCATCCATGTTTTGATCTAGCATTATAAAGTATTGTTTTCACATTATGGGATTGTGCAGAATAATTTTACCACTACATTGGCAAAAAGTGAAATGTTCTCACCCTTTCCTCTGATTATTTATATTTCCTGGATTTGTTGGCACAATACTTGAACTGTTTTTCAGTGTCTGTTTTAGTTAACCTGAAAGTATCTATATCACATGATATCTAAAAGCATTCAAGTAGGCCTACTTATTTTACATATTGAGTTATAGCTACAGCATTGGTATTTTAGAGGTAGCAATTCTGACCCAATATGCTTTTCACACAGCTTTCAAAGATGCACCCGGCAGTCACCCTCTTCCCCTCTACACCTTTGCCAGTGTGAATTTGGTTTCTACAAAAATGAAAGAAAAGGAAAATATTGCCACGTGTCGTGGGATTTACATTACTGTCACTCCTGGCAGTAAAAAATCTTAGACATGGTTAATGCCCACTCTCTCTGAGATGAAAGCTTCTACAGCTAGTCTGTTGCCTTTATGCTGACACTAATGTAGTATTTTGGCAGTAATTGTCCTTATCTTTGAGAGTAATAGGTAGAGCAATGCAGCTGCCCAAATGTATTTCAGTAGTGGTTGTTAGTTGGCTGTGATTTGTGATTGGCTGCTCATCATCCAAACCCATTCTTTGAAATCACAGGCTATAATGGTCTAATCAGCACTTAACGAGCCATGTTACATAAAATCAATGCACCCCTCCACCTGAGAATGCTGAATATTCTGTGGGGACTGATGGTAGGTTTTTGAAGTGGAAGGAGATTATGTCAATACTGCCATGTGGTCGCTGGAAAGGTGGAGCCGCTGAAAGGAGGGGTTGTGCACTTGTCCTTTAAAAATGGAGTTCAGTGGTCTTCTGAGACCCAAGCTTTTAGGAACAAGATCCTTTGTTTTGCTGACTAATCATGTATTGATTTTATCCAGTTGTTAAGACCAAATACAGTAGGGATACCAACCTACTGCCAAACAATCGAACAAATCAAACAATCGAACAAAAGAACACATCTGTACAGTAGCCTATGATCTATAATGTTGGAATGACTATGGCACTTACACATATAATGCAGAAATACTAGACATAACATTTTGAATGGGCTTTTTTGCTCAAGTTTCACTGGTTTGCATGGAAAGATTTATATAGTAGGTCTACACGAACATACTCACACACATAGGAAATGTGTTAAGCCTGAAAAGGAGGGTAATTTACCAATATATATAGTGGAAAGTAGGGGATTGCCTATACTTCATCTATTGATGGCCAGAAAATATTTTTAGTATGCATCCTGCATACATTGTGTGGTGCTGGCCAATATGAAAGCTATATGAAAACGAAGAGGTAGAGGTAGCCTACTTTGCAGTATATTTGATAGAGTGTGTGTGTGTCTGTGTGGGGGGGCATAACAATTCAAACGTGTTTTCATTTCGGCAGACTATGAAGCTGAAAATGAATTATATATTGGAGGCAAGACAAGGGTAATTGAATACATCTAAGCGATGGTTTGATAGAAGATTGTGATATAGCATGGAGCTACAGCGCCACTTGGTGGTCAAGAAAAACGGGAACCTTAAACACGCGTTAGGACAGCATCACCCTCACCAAATAATGTTATTTTTATAATTAAAGGAATCATTTTTTAAGTCTTCCCATTTTTTATTACCATATAGTCTAGGCTACATTGTCTGAACATTTTTTTTTTGTGTTTTTGATTGTTATTAGTGATTTTCAATGATTGGCACTAAAGCAGCAGGCCTAGATCTAATGATCTAATGGCCACTGTATGCTATATCTAATCGGTGTCCTAAACTGCCCAATCCCTTGCACTGGAGCAGGAAATGCTCCCATTCAGATGTGGCGATATGAGTAATTTTGTCACATCAATGCTCGGGGTAATTAACGAGAATGACCCCAAGTGACTTTTTAATCGTGTCGTGTTCACGTTACTGATGATGTGCCGTCGGCAGCATGAAGGGAGACACCACGTCTCTGTCTTGTGTTGGCAGAACCAGAACGGCCCTCGAGCTGACATGCAAGACTGAGTGAATAATTGTTTGCGGCTTCTTATGTTTCAGGCACAAACTGATTTACAGCACCAGAAGATGGTTAAATAGCTATACTTGCACTGTGGTCACTGAAGCAGTTCATAATATCTACTCGGAGTTGCTGCCTATATGTACTATGCAGAATATTTGAGAGATGTTCATGTAGACTAGGCCTATAGCCTAGGTAAAAAATTACATGTAGGCTAGTACTGAAACGATTTGACTGAAACATATCTCTTCAAAGTTGCCTATAACCATTTGTTGCCACTCTCACTTGATTCCCCTGCCCTCCCAAAAAGCATGTTATTATTTTATTTTGTATATTTTCCACAATATTTTTGTATTGTTTCAAAAAATGTATATTCCTGTTTTAGTGTATATATTAACCAACTGTTTTATATAGATATTTACATTTGCCTATTTACAATAACATTGTAAGATGTCGTTGACTGTTTTCAAAGGCGTCCTGAAATAAAATGTATTATTATTATAATTATTATAATTATAATTATTCGACGAATCACTAGCCTATATAAAAAGTAGTCTATAATTTGAATAACACTGTATATTTGGCGCGTATGGTTGATTTTAATCTATGTTAAAATAATTGTATTTATAGGCTATATTATTCTTAACTTTCTAAAATTATACTATTACTTAAAAATACTACACTTTTCACAAGCTAAAGAAACGTAGGAACAGAAATGCAATTGGTTACACAAAACCAGCATAGCTGATTTCCACCAATAGTAAAACACTTAAACAGGAAGTGCTTGTCACGAAAGCGCGCAGGGACGATGTGCAGGTCATTTCTAAAAGCATATAGCTGAGAAATAAAATATACAATGTAACATGTTAAATGTTTTCGCGTGATAACGTCTATGTTTTTAAATGCGAACATGTCAGTGTTCCAAATAACAGCCAAAGTGTTTGTTTATAACGTCTCATGTCGGAGATTACTGTACAGCATTCGAAATTACAGCAGGAAGATACCAACACAACTAAGAATATCTGAAGCAATTTCAGGGGTTGGATTGGGAGAAAATGTGAAAGTACAGGTAAAGTTGAAACGTTATTTTGTCTCCGGTAATGTAGTCACCCTGTGCTTAGTCACTGGTCAATATTCCACTTTACTAGTAGCCTCTATAGACCGTATCTACTGTACGAGCGCGTTTGTGTAGAACCCTCTTTTATAGATCAGTGTGTAAACACGTATTTTTAGGAGATGTTGTAGGCTTCTGTTTGTTGACATTAGAGTAGTATTTCACGTTCAGCATTACATAACTGCAATTGTAAGAGACATAATAAGACGCACATGATTGCTTTTTTTGTTATAAAAAGTAACATGTTCTAGTTAAATTGACAGCACAAAAAAATCATGCATTGAAAAAGGCAGAAATCCAACTTTATTAGCCCATTACACAGCTTTCAAAATCAACGCAGCTGCGCTTCCTGAACCTGCAATAATTTTAACTTTCAATTCTCACAGGAAGATTAAAGTAGGCTGGTGTAACCAGATCATATTCACAAACCAGTGAATATGGTCAAGCAAAGCTCCATTGTCAGTGTCGCAGTTGTTGCGCAGGCCTCTGATTAATTTAGGGACTATTGGATAGCGCTGTTTTGATCGCTTCAACCAGCTGCACCATTTCTAAACAGGCTTGACTTCAACATCATCTCACTAACCCATGCTGATTGGAACGCCAGTCACCCGACTGTGCAAACGCTAATATAACAGGGTTTCTAGTAATCTCAGCGAAAAGTAATTGAGCTTCCTGAGACGGAGGAATATAGAGCCAGGCTAAGATGAAAACGTGCACAACAAACACCAAGTTGTCTGAAATTATCATGTTTAATAATTATGTTCTCGTTTCTATTGTAGGGCTGGGTTCGCTCTACCAGAGCTCAAAAGGAAAATCTCTTTCTTCATGTTAATGATGGAAGCTCCTTGCAGTCTTTGCAGATTGTTGCCAGTTCAGATCTCAGTGATGCGTGAGAAATGTTTGTTGTGGAACACTATCATTGATTCTGATTTGTGTCTAGTGTGGGGAGTTTTTCATCTATCTAAGATGTTTTAATTTACATTTTTTTATTAAGGCTACTGACGTTTGGGAGTGCTGTTGAAATCACAGGTAGCCTTCAGAAAAGTCCAAAGCATAAACAGCCTGTTGAACTTAAGGCAGAAGAAATCCATCTAATTGGAGAATGTAACCCTGTGGTAAAATAAACACTATTTTAGCTGACTGTAATGGGTTTTTTAACAATATTACCTACAAAATGTTATTCTGACGTGTCACTATACTCTTCTGTTTAAGGATTTCCCTTTCAAAATTAAAGAGAGACATGACCTTCAATATATCCGTCAATTTCCTCATCTGAGATGTAGAACAAATGCCTTCAGTTCTCTGCTGAGGATACGAAGTGAGGCTACTTCGGCAATCCAATCATATTTCAAGGTGAGTAGTATGATTGTGGAATCACACTCGGGGGATGTAAAACAATAATTGACCCTCTCCTTCACTTGAATTCCTCTGCATTTTGCAGCAAAGTGGTTTTGTGCATCTCCACACTCCCGTGATCACCTCGAATGACTGTGAGGGAGCAGGAGAGCTCTTTCAGGTCAAGGCAAGTGTCTTATGGATTTCCTGCCTGCTGTATTTCTTTGTATAACATTTACAAATATTCTCTTCTCTTACTACCACAGTGCTCTGGTGATGCAAAGCATGATGATCCTGACTTTTTCTCTGTCCCAGCATTCTTAACAGTGTCTGGCCAGCTGCATTTAGAGGTGATGTCAGGGTGAGAAAAGTTGATTTAATTAAAGATATCATAAGCAGCGCTATAGACCTTTTGATAGAAAGTACTGAACATATTGATAAGAAAACCACAACCATCACTTCTTATTTTGTCTTGTGGCTCAAACTCTTGCAGAGCCTTTTCCAAAGTCTACACATTTGGGCCAACTTTCCGTGCAGAAAACTCCCAAAGCAGACGTCATCTGGCTGAGTTTTACATGGTGGAGGCTGAGGTCTCCTTCACAGAGTCCTTAGAGGATCTTACCAGGGTATGTAATGGTGCCTGCATTCCAAAGAAGCACATAGCTCCTCCTTGAGCTAGTCGGTGCATAGTACATTTAACCTGGACCACTGTGTTGTTTTAGGTGATGGAGGGCATGTTCCGGTTCACTACAGATCATGTCTTGAATCACTGTGGGGAGGATGTGGACTTATTTCACAAGTATGTGACCCCTGGATACCGTGTGAGTAGCATATGACATGCATGTAACTATAAGTTAGGCTATCTTACTGTTTACAAGGTACTGGTGTTAATATTTCATCTGATACTCTGAAAAGTTTGTTATAACTTGTTTATAATTGTATACTAATCTCTTGTGCATTTCTAATTTTAACTTTAATTTTTTATGTACATATTAGGCCTTGTTTAATGGTGTGTGTGTGTGTTTCTATTCAATTCTATTTCCTTTTATTCTATGAAGAATTTGAAAATGTGTTCTATATGAATACATTTTAGTTTTTTATTTTTCTTAGGAAACTGTTGATGCTATGCAGAAGAACAATTTTATTAAGTAAGTGGCATTGCAGATATTATTTACCAATATAACTATCGTTTGCTATAATTATGTCTTTAAATAATATCATCTCATTCTGCCCTCAGAATGACCTACTCCGAGGCAATAGAAATCCTCAACTCTAGCGCTCAGAATTTTGCCTTCCAGACAGATGTAAGTGACTTTATTTTCTGCTTTGCTAATAACAGCGACTATATTTAGAATATATCCGATGTGCTGAATACGTGATCAAAATAAAGCCCTTTAAATTTGCTAATCACAATAAACTTACTTTGAATTGTCCTGGAATTTATTTAAATATTAATGTAAATATAACTTAAATTGGGTTTATTAGAAGCTCAAACACTATAACCCATTTCCCCCCAAAATGCTCTTACACATTCAGGGCGTCACAACTACCACTTTGAGACCCACTGTGGTGTAGCACTCTGGTTACTGTCCACTACAATATTTCCATGTTTGAGATAACCTTTGTGTTGATGTCAGTGGCTCCTCTGCACCTTTTGTACAGTGGGGGTGTGACCTTCAAACGGAGCATGAGAAGTACCTGGTGAAACACTGTGGCAACATTCCAGTGTTTGTCACTGATTACCCGTACGACCTGAAGCCCTTTTACGCAAGAGATAACCAAGACCATCCCAGGCATACAGTAAGACACTGATCTGGACACATCTAGTCAAATTCACAGAATATCTCCTCGTGGTCTGCGTGCTGTCCGTTCTGTGGTCAGGTTGAAAGTGTCCTGGTTGTGTAAATGGGAACACAAACAATGTGATGCAAAACACACAACACAACATTAATTTGTGGGGCGGAGCTTCTGAAATGGCACCATATGGCATTGAAAGAGAGGGTTTTTTTTGTTTTGATAGAGGTATCAACAAAAATTCTCCAGGATAGCTGACTTCACCTTTATTATCAAGACTGGAACATTGATTAAATCACTTAATTTCTCCCTGGGTATGCCGTCAGCAGTAATCTGCAGAAGATTTGCCTATGGGTTTGTATCCAGCTGTTCTTTATCTCCAGGCGGCTGCAGTGGACCTGTTGGTTCCCGGAGTAGGAGAACTTTGTGGGGGCTCACTGAGGGAAGAGAGGTTGGATTTGCTGAAGGCTCGGCTGGCGCTGTAAGAACCTTGTGTGGCGGCGTACTGCATGCCCTAACATAGTTTACATGCACATACAGTTATTTATTGTGGAGCAGAACATGAGCTCTGTATTCACAACTTGATTGATGGTTGCTCGACCTGTTACAGTAGGCCAGTCTCTGACATCTTCATTATGCTTTTTCAGGGCTGGTTTAGAGGAAACCTACAGCTGGTAATAAACACATTTATTTTTTATTAGCAACATGTAAATGAGAAATCCTTGATCGTTGCACCAACTGTTTTATAACAGCTGATTTGTTTATGGCACAGGTATTTGGACTTAAGGCGTTTTGGAGCTGTCCCTCACGGAGGCTTTGGAATGGGATTTGAGCGATACCTGCAATGCATTCTAGGCATTGACAACATAAAAGATGTGATTCCCTTTCCTAGATTCTCCCATTCTTGTCTTCTTTAAATCAAGCTGGGTCCTAATAATATTTTCTAAATCATTCATGTATTTCATTGTCTGATTTCCCCAATGGCTACTACTTGAATACAATTTGACATTTGAGTAATTTTCATGTGTTTAAAAATTCTTGTGTATTCCATTAATAAAATGATCATTGAGACAATAGTAATTGTTTTAATTATGAATATGCATTTAGTGTTTTATTTAGTAGTGTTTATCAACCATTTGGAAAAAGCCAGGGTCATGTCATGTGTAATGAATCCACAAGGTGGTGCGTTTTCCAGACAGCAACGACATCTGTCAATTGCATGCATAATTCTTAAAACCCTTTTGTGTTGGCTTTCACTTACACAAATGTGTACAGTACATCTGACTATAATGGAGTTATGAGTGACAATTTACACGTAGGCATAAGCTATACGTAACATCTTGCTCAAGATTTCTAATAAATAGGCAGATCGAACATGTTTGTAGTGGAGTCGTGGACCGTCCCAGGACCTATCAGGATGACTTGTCACTTTACCACTTTACACACAAACACGTCTCAGTAACCTACTGTATACCACCAAGGACGCTATGAAACATTGCTGATGATGCATATCGACATTGCCGTTTGTATGGTCGATTATTGTGTAGCCTGCTAAATAGTTCAATTAATGACATATTTTGGAATATTCCAGATAGGCTACTTTGTAGGAAACTGTTTTCCCATCCTGTATGCAGCCCATCCCTTTGCTTGAGTGGGCGTGGTATGAATTGGAAAACAAACGGCAGACACCCAAGAATACTTCCTACACTGCATCAGTAGTTTACACCGGCGCATTCTTTGAGAACGGCCAGTGTTTGTTTTTCAAGGAGTTCCTCCGTTTAAATTAGTGTGCCTTGAAGTGTGATACAGAGAACGTCAAGGTTATAGCTCATGTGTTATCAAATGGGGGAACAGACCGCAACGACCAGTGCCAAACGCCGATAGCACGTTGAAAAGGCGCCCTACGGGGACTACAACAGTAGGCATGTACTAGAAAAACAAGGAGTTGAAGAACAGAAATACAGGATACGGTGATAAACATGAGCGGCGGAGAAATCATCTTCCAAGGCTGGCTAAGAAAGTCGCCGCCGGAGAAAAAACTAAGAAGATATGTGAGTTAGAGCTTGTTTTGTTTCCTAATATGAAGGGAATGGTCGGCAATCATTTGACGAAAAGCCGCTATAGCTTTGATAAAATGGCCAGCTATTGTGTATTCTTGAACACACGAAACAACCTTAAAGTTGGTATTGGAAAATGTGAGTTTCAAATCTAGCAGGTGCATCGCCACTGCCAGCTGAACCTCTAAGCTCGGTTAAGATAGCCTCAGTCACTATCAGACTTAAAATAGTTTAGTGAAACTACCTAGGCAGATACAGGAGACATATTTAATATAGCATAGGGATGGGGCTATGGTGTGTGACGAGATGACAACGTGGTACCGGTAGCTCTGTAATATTAGTAGGCATCTTAGACTACACTATTTTGGTTTAGGGCTGTGCAATTCATTAAAATTAAGAAATTGATTAGAGATGATCTAGGCATACTAAGACTTTTTATATTACCATTTTTTATGGATTTTAGGCCTGTTCATGTCACAACAATAGTAGGCTATAGGACATAATTTCTGCATCTGCATTTGCTTAGCGGTAAGTTTGCCCAAAACCATGCTCCAAACCACCTTTTGCTAGTTCCTGTGGGGGTAATGTCAGTTCAGTAAATCGGATAATAGGCTTTATGCTACCAGATAGAAACGGGAGACAATCTCCCATAAATACAGCTGTCCAATGTGTATGGTGTTGCATTACCAGGCCTCTGTGTTCCTACTAGCTGTCTTTGCCATGATGTCATCTGTTTAATCTGAAAATCCATCATTGAATGTCTTCACATGCAACCCCCCTCCTGTAATTTTCTTATTGTCTTCCATTAGCTGCCTAATGTTACAACATGGGCAGTGTTGAACAGCAGCAACTTGCTCCATAATAACACTACAGAAAAATCACCTCAACAATGGAGAGCTCAACTACGGCTGTCTTATCAACCTTTCTCACCATAGCCATAACCAATATGGGTTTGGAAAGATAACAGTATAATGATAATATATGTGTCCAAAACAGGCGAACCTGCAAAGTAATTGTTAAGGCATGATATGGACAATGAGCAGCATTTAGGTCTACTTACTCACTATTGCTGTCATCTGACATTGTTGATGTGGATGTTTTACATTGTTAGCAAACAGAAGGAATGAAGGTTCTCATATCTTCCCAGAAACATTGTGACACATTTTGCAATTGCATGCTGTATTTATTTTGTTTTGATAAAAATAATTGTCTGTTAAAAAAATAGTGAATTAATACAGCAGCTACAATAGTCCCTGTGTTATACATTGCACTCTGTGCAACATTCTCCTCACGTCAGACTTTGTTAATCAGTAGTTCAAGCTTGTTTAATATTACTGGTCATTTTATTTAAGCAATGTCCGCTGAGATAAGCTATGAGCTTCCTTAAAAGTTTTGTGGGGTAAAAAAATAAAGATAACTGCAGTTTTAGCTTTACAGTGGATTACTGTGCAGGGTTACGTAATAATTTTGAACTGCTACTGCCACCAAGTGTATGCAAATCCTATGAAAAACTCTAGTGGCAGTTGATACCTGCATGCAAACAGGAGTCGACACGTGTGTGCTGAGTAACAAGCATGACTAGTCCTGCTTTGCCTTTAGTAACTGTCTACAAATGTTGTTGACTGTTGAATTGTTGTCATTGGTGATTCACAGTTTCTACAACTAACTTGTCTCAATTGCTGCACAAACACATGATCAGCAGATTAACGTGGTATGTACCCCCAAATGTACATGTGTGAAAAAAAGCTTGACATGATGAGCATCTTAACAAGGAAATATAAGTGTGCTTATTATGACAGAGCCTCGCTAGAATCACTCGGTGGGAGTTTTATTATCTTGTTTTGGAGCTGAGGCAGCAGAATTGGGTGGTGTTTTAAGGGCATGTGGGAGTGGCTTAGCTACTTCTGTGGAATACCATCTAGAGGAAACATGAAAACAACTGACTAATATCGCGCACACATTCAGAGTTTCACACATCAGTCATATTGGCTGCATAAAACTGCAAAAAATCTTTATTTACTGATGCTATATACAGTGGATGCAGTCCACTGCTAACTTAAGTTGTTTCTCCTTCGAATGATTTACATTGCTAATAGTTTTGTTCTACAGCCAACTAGCAAAGGCCTTATTTCTAAGTTGATGAAGGTTATTCAAATTAGTCCCATGAATACTCATAGTTTATTATAATTGCCTAATTTAAAGGCCACATTGATGAGATATTGTTACAAACCAGCAGCTCCTTCATCTGAGTCACTGACTGGATGATCCATGTGTGCTTCATATGAATGATGTAATTGTAACAAGTGAAAATAACTGGTCAGTAAGTTAGGGGTGGTGGGGGGGGGGGGGGAAACGATACAGCACATTATCGCAATAATTCCCATTGCAATTCTGTATAGATACACGGAATATCGCAATTTCATTATATAAATTGCACATGAGAATTTAACTTGGTGTATACAATATCGATGACATGTTCATGTCAGTCGGCTTGACAATCACATTTTGCAGCAATACAATTTTTTGTTAGATGATGATGATAAAGTTTTCCTTTGGGGGCATAATTCAAAGTTGTAAAAAGTTCTATATTGAAAAATATCGCAGAACATCGCAATATTTTGAAAATCGCAATGATATCGTACCGTGGCATAAGTATCGTGATACTGTCGTATCGTGGGACCTCTTGTGATTCCCACCACTAATATCTCCAAGGTAATAGGAACCTCCACTTCTCCTGTTTTTTTTCTCTGCTGTACTGGAGGAGAGAGGAGTGGTGGGGGCAACATGTTTTCAAGGCAGTCGGACCTTGCAGCCAGGGTCAGCTGTGGGCTCTGCTGTTGTTTTTTAGAAGGGCTCTGGGAAATCCTTGCCCTCAGAGGTCAGCTCACACCGCCTCCCAGTTCCTGCTTTGACAGACACCCAGCGCTCACACAGACGTTTTCCTTGTCCCGCTTTATCTGTGAGCCCCCGAATGCCCACAGCGCAGAACCTGCAAACTGGGGGTGACTATGTGACTACCCCATGTCTAGGGTTGGGTACCGAAACTCGGTTCCAAGTTGGAACAAGGTAAGTTGCGCATTTTACCTTCTGATCTGCCAGCAACTGATACAGGACGGCTGAAATACTGTCACGTAATTCGAACAATTTTACTTAACTTGCATGCAAAAATGCAAGCATGCCCAAACTGACGGGACACTTCTGTTTACCTCTTTGAGGCGTCTGTTTCTTCTTTTTTTCCTAACCTAAATCCATCAGATCAACTTCCTTATGACGAAAGCGATCACAACAAACAATCAATGAACCCTCCCTCTGCTCCAACTCTACCTGTAGTGGAGCGGAGTGCGCCGTGTAGAGCACCAGCATAACCAGCTAGAGCTGAAGCCACGCTAAAACAATACAGTTTTCTAGTGTTATGATCTTACGTTTTATTTGTTTTATTTTTTACTTTGAATTAAACTGGGCTTTGTTAACAATGCGCGCCGCCGCTTATCTAAAATGGATCGTATTTTTTCTCTCTGAACTACGAGGCCTATGCCTAAACTCAAAAGGTTGACAATGCATGTAACATTGTCCAGGTCATTACATGATCATGAACTGAATTATCAGATGAAAGAAACTCCTGAAATGAATATGAGAATTCTACAGGTTGGATTAAATTATAATGCAGACATTAAACAAGGTTAATACTTTAAAGTAACATATTGACATACAAGATCAGTTTTGCTGCACCTAGGCCTAAATGTTCATGTTAGTTAATAGTGTTCTTGAGTTTAAACCAGCTGGTAAACATATGATTTGTTAATTTTACTCACCTTTGTACTGTTCTTATATATTCTATGACGTAAACGTACAGTATGTAATTATAATAATGAAATGCATTACCACATGTCTACATTTAAAAAGGCTATTCTTATTTTATTTTTTATAAATGAAAGGAAAAGGGAAGTCAGGACATTTTCCATCTTGAAATATTTTGTATTTCTTCTCCCAAAAATAATGGAATCGAAAAGAACCAGAATTGATAAGCAGAATCGGAACCGGAATCGATTAAATTCAAACTATGTTTTCTATGATCTAGCTTAAGGGTCCAAATGGCACCAATAATATACTGTACCTGGTCTATGCCTATGAGCTGGTGTGAAATTGCTTTATTTTTTAAGTTATTCGCTTTTTTTATTGTGGTGTCCTGTGAAAAGGGTTGGTTTAAACCTGAAGCGCACAGACATCAAGTATAGTGTAGTATACATGCGTTCCCCACACATCTTTTACAGTGACAGTCTTCCTGTAAAATTGTGAATGAAATATCCCACAGCAGCTTTGTTACAAGCCCTGTCATATCCTGCTCTTCGCCATGACCTCTTGTTTCTGCCTGTGTGTATTATGTCCTAAACTTAATTATGGCACCAATAGCAGATGCCATACTTCCTTTGGATGGCACCTACAGGAAACACAGTGACAGTGGTCCCATGATATGGAAAGAAATTAAATTAGTCTATTTGTCTATTTACATTTATCAATATTTTCTAGATGCCTTGCTCACAGTAGTGCTTATTTTGTTGGAAATGAAATCCCATGGATTATTCTCTATGATGTGTAATATAATATTTCTGATTCAGAAATTACACATACTTGGGCATCATTAATTAAATGTATATCTACAAATTGAAATCAATACATAGAATGATGTGTATTTTTTGTACCAATGCCCTCAAAACTGTATTGTGGTGTGTTACTGATACTTCAGAACTAGTTTCATCAAACAAGGAACAACTTCTCAACTCGGTGTTGCTGCTTGCTTGTTTTGTCAGGATAACAAGTAGGCCTACCACTGAAGTAAACAATAGCACTGCAGGGTAACCTCTTTCTAGTTAATGATTCTGATTTCTGACTGCTTTCAATCTGATTATATATAGAGCTATTGGTTGCATTAAATATGAGGTCACCTACCAGGATCAGGCTAGCTAGCTCTTAATGTAATTCAGAAATATTGTCTGGATACATATCTAGCTAGCTCTTGGGACTTTCCACCAAGTCTAAATAATATAAAACTGCAAAGAATATTGTTTCTAGGTGTAGCCTAATTATCATTCCAAAATCACACAAGCATTACTGCCACACACAGTTTATCTACAGCTGTAATACACTGAATGGCTGACATTGAATGTTGTGCACAACATTTTCTGTTTTACCAGATTATTATTAATAGCAATGCACCACCACATCATAGCCTTTAGGTGACACTTTTCCATATATTTCAAACTACCAAGAAGTGCATGAACAGTTTCGATCATCATTGCACTGGAACAAAATATAACTAGGACAGAGTTATGTCACCGATTACAGCAGCTAGTGCTGACCCATGTCACTAGCACAGGGGCAATTTGAGAAACATTGCACCGTTAAGTGTCATATAAGTAAAGCAGCAGTTAAGTTATAGGCACTTCTGAGTTAATGTTCAGTGGACTGATGGACATATTGGCTATTTACTTAGTAGTAATAGTCTGAATAACTGCCACCTTGTAACATCTATCCGTATCCTAGTGTTTTGTGCGTGGCTGGGGAAAAAGCTGCTCAAAGTAAAGTTTTCTTGAGAGGTCATGGCCACTCCTAAATTCTTTATTTGGTGGCGAATAGTGACACTCTTTGCTTTAATGTTCCTTTGACTCACATAAGCATTTCATTCCATTTTGTGTGTCCTAGACCACCTTGGTCGGGGGAGGTCAGACCACACATTGTGTGCCTCTATAAATGTCTATCTGACCATATAATTGAACCTACTTGCCTGTCTCCAATGCAAATTCACACGTTCCTGAGATACATTCTGTGCAACCTACAGTATCATAAAATTCGTCTAGTTTGATTTCCACACAGCGTGGAAATCAAACTTGCCGAGTTGGCACAAAACAAATTTCACAAACAAGTGATATCTTGCTAATGGTGTATTTCTTCTTATTTTTGTTAAGAATATGAAATCCTTGTAAGACTGGATAACATGAATTGTCAGGATGGGTCTTTTTGCAGTCTAAGAGCTGCAGCAGATGGCAGAGGAAATGACACAAAGTGTTGTGATTAAGGATAATGCTCCCCGCTAGTCAAACTGTTAGGGTGGGCTCAAGATGAATAAAGCCAGCCTTTCACTGATCGGCACACATTGGATTACTACAGATTACTCATTTTCTTAATCAGGCAAGTGTTCAGATACAAAGTGAGGCCGATTATATCTAGTGAGGAATTCTGAGAGGCTGTTTTTCATAGAAAGTGCTAAACATTTTGTGCATTGCTGCTTTCCGGAAGAGAGGGAATGAGCACTGTAATGTACAGACGATATCAAATGCATTAAAAACCAGGAGACAGGATAGAACTGGGCTGTAAATACCTTGGTACAGTTAAACAGTTTAAAATATGAAATAACACTAATGTTGTTGTTTAACCTAAGGATGAAGGTTATGGACTCACAAACATAGCTTGTGAAGATTTATTCTAATTTTTCAATAATAGTGCACCACATTGCACAAACTATATAATTATATCCTGTCTTTGCTGTACAGTCACTGTAAAACATGGGTAGTCTTGACGCCACTGAAATTCTAACTGGGTTTGACAGATGAGATCTGAGATTAGAATAATGCAATGACCTTTGAATATCCTTAAGGAGGAAATCGGGACATGAGCCCATCCACTCCCTAACCTTGAGAGGGCTCTGCCTGACTTACCAGTCCTCCCTTAACTCAGAAAGTGTGCCTGTTCAGGTCTTACATTGCACGTTATGTCTTGCAGCTGCCCGCCATTCAAGGTCACTGTTTTGACTGCAGGGGAAATCTGAGCAGTTTGACTTGAACTTGCAAAGAGGCTTGCAATTGTAAGATGGATATTATGGCTGCAGTTTTATACTCGCAGTAAATCTGTGTAACATCTTTTTCATGTTTAGTTCTCTGGCTACATGGGACATGATTCATGTCCATCGCAGGAGCTCTGGGTTTTCTCAGTTGCAATAGATAATGGTATGGGGTTGTTGAAATGGCCGCAACTTGTTGGCTGCTAGATTTACATTATGTTTGTGAGACATGAATTCACTGCAAATTCTCCACAAACCTGTGTTATAAACGTAGTCTGGGGCAACTGTCTGTTTAACATCACAGAGTAGGGGACAGGGAACCCTGTGTAAACTGTAAGATGTTCTAGGAAATTTGCTGTGCACTCTTAAGTCCCTGTGTGTTTAATTTAAGATCAGGTCGACATAAACAAAAGAACAAAAATTACAAAAGCCACAGGATATCTTACACCTGTCCACGGCAGAAAAGGACACTTATGTGACACATTTTGCATTGTGTGTGTGTGTCCACATTGGTTGTCCTTTTTCTAAAATAAATGCTATAATATATTTAAAAATTGCACTTGCAAAGCTTGAAGCTTGCACTAACCTCTCTGTGGGGGGGGGGGGG